>JAIPRM010009724.1:0-14463 GCA_025469315.1 Stegophylla sp. TES_Ste_2020 | reverse complement strand
ATTTTTCGACGCTGAATACGATGGTGTGAATTAAAATCCACATGCAACAATAGTTTTCTATCTATTTTATTCTATTTTGAAAATTCAATATTTTCGGTTATTAATTATTATACTACATATCTACTATCACCTACATGTTCAAGTTATGTGCTGCGGCCTAGTGGTAAAGAAACCGGCCTAGCACCCCGACATTACCAGGTTCGATTCCAGTCCAACTCTCCGAATTTTCGCATTTTTTTTTTTTTTCTTATATTATTAACTTCTTTCGTTCAGAATCATTTTACTGAAGAAATGATTTATCGTTTCTTTAAAATTTAATACGCCCGTCAAGAGAATACCACCCGTCGTGCGAAGTATGTCTGGCTTTTTTTAATTATTTTTAATATTGGTAACCACTGTAACGATATCTTCGTGAAACTGTAGAAATGGTTTATCGTTTCTTTAAAATGCAATACATCCGCCAAGAATATCCCATTCGAAAAGCAAAATATATCCATGGTGAAAAGTGTGTGTGGCCTTTTTAGTTCGTATATCCGGCAGAAATTTATTTCAATCGTGTTGTGAAGTATTAGTGCGATATTTACATAAGTGTTATCTCAAATAATATTTTATAAATGACACCACATCGAATAATAGATAACATAATATAAAATACTTGAGCTTCTTTTATTGTCATTGGACTGTATATATATCTGTATCTGTCTTCTCGGATACGTTGTATTAGTAAAGAATCGTTCATTAAATACTGAGCATTTTCACGGAATTTTTCCAACTTAATTTGATAGTAACTGATTTTGTTTTGTTCCTAAATATCAATGAAAATTTCATATAATTAAATTACTCGTACCACCGAAGAAATATATTCAAAAGTACTTGATTGGAAATAAGCCACCATACAAGACTAGAAATCGCAATACACAAAGGTTCGACCAGCAATGTACTCTGTAAAACACCTATGACTATAGTCGTTATCCAATGTAAACTCTTCACTTTTCCGAATTTCAATCCATAGAGAACAATGAAAAAAGACGTTACCATATATACACCAATGCATATCACCCTGTACAATTAATACATATGCGTATTAAACACTATCTGAATGCACATACACACACACACACGCGCGCGCGCGCGTACCATCCAATTATCAATCGTATTTTGCCTTCGTTGGTTTTAAGATTTATTTCTGTCTGAGCATGTGAATACAACTTTTCATTAGTAACCAAACTTAATAATTTTTTCCACCAAGTTTCTAAAATTTCAATATTTATTATTTACAATAACTCAGAAGTATTTGCTCATTTATGTATAATATTACATAAAATTTCAAACGATAATTATCGGTTAACATTCATTACAGTAAATTACAAATAGAAATAAAAATACGTTATTGGCTGATTTACATACTTTTAAGTTTGTCGTCGTCGTTACCATCTTCATACTCTTGATTTGAAGACTCAATATCTTCCAATGACTTCGTACTTTTGCTGGAAATAAACATATTTTTATCATTGTTTGTAATCCTATGAAATTCTCAATTTGTAAATTTGATTTCGATCAAATGCAATTTATATGCTTTATTATTAGATGCGTACATTAAGATTATGATTTATTACACGTATATATGATTTGCGACACGTTTGAGTATAAAGACCCTTTTTGACCCTTTTTTCAACGCGTTTGGGTACACAATATCTATAAAAAAAATAATACGTTTGATTACACTATACACTTAGAATATAGTAACACGTTAATACTTTAATATTTTGGAAATACTTAATATCATTAACTTTCAAAAATATCTCTCGGCTTGCTGTGCAACGAGGGGACATTTCAGCTTTATAATCGACTTGTTTTGCAACGTGGGGACATATTAAAAGTGTGCTTATAATAAGCGGCGATTTGATAATAATTCGTATACATACATCATGGCTACAATACTTAATTGGTGAGTTTACCCAAACGTGTTATGTATTTATGGGGGGCGACTCCCGAGTGCGTCCCAAAATGTCCCTTATTTAATGTTCCGAATGCGCCCGGAATAAGGTCTCGCCCAAGTGCGTCTCAAGAGAAAAAGGTCACTACTTTGACGTAGCCTAAGTGCGTCCCAGTTCATTTAGAGTTACTCAGGATGCACCACGAGGAGGTGAACTGGCTTACACCCCAAAAATATTTGGTTAGTAAATATATATATACATATAAATAGTATAGCAAAATTTAATTATTTATGCTTACACCCGTTTTTAAAATGTGAGGTTAATATTAACTATTTAATATTTAAAAATTTTGGACAGTACTTAAATGTACCATCTACATATATTGTTTTACGGCACATAAAGTAGTTAAATTTTTTTTACATGAAAACATAACCAAATTTTTATTACTGTCATACACTAGAAGAAATGTTTCATTATCAAATGTTTTAATTTCTAATGCATTTAATGAATTGTGTACGTCTTGAATATTAGTTGGTTTTTTGGGTATTATTGAACGGTGAGCAGCATAAATCCCTTTTCGAATGCAAGATATGTCAGTCGTCGTTAAAAAATCCGTTTTTTTATTTTTAGTTCCTGATGATCCATTTTATTCATAAAGATAAATATTGTTAACAATAATATCGCGGACGCACATTGGTTATACCAAAATTTTTAGCGATATGATCGCGTACGCAGTTGGGCTAATAAAAAGGTACGATATGATTAACGGGACGCACTCGGGCGACGCCCATTTATATGCCCAAACGTGTTCTACATTTACAGGTAAAAAAGGTTCTAATGTACCCAAACGTGCTGGTCATAATTTCTTTCGAATTACGGCCCGAGTTTTTTTGAGGTGCATACGAATTTCGGCCAGACATTCCGGCTTGATAATCGACTTGCTGTGCAACTTGGAGACATTTTGGTTTGATGACCAATAATTATCAACAGTTTCTACGTATGTTTTGGCACTCATCGGTACCTTCCTCAGCGTCGTCACTTCGCTCCGCTCAATCCATATTATTGATCATCAAACCAAAATGTTCCCAAGTTGCACAGCAAGCCGAGAATTGATATCGATTTGAATCGAGCGCGAAGCTCGAGGCGTGCAACACGAAGTGACAATGCATGCGAGGGTAGTTGCAGAGCGAAGCGACGCTCAATGTTATTCACATATTGCAATATAGTAGTTAAAAGATCACGGGATGCAATTCGTGTAGTAATTTAAAAAACCCGGGCCGCAATTCGGATTTGACCTTTTTTCGTAGAAATTTTATTTAGAACTGATATTAGGACTGAAATACGTCAGAGAAGTTTAAAATATGATTTTTCGCACTATCGCAGACTTTGATTGTATGAAAAAAAACAATTTAATTTAAAGCGGTTAAAATCTTACTTAAAAAAATAAGATGTCAAAAATGTCATCAAAGCTTGTATCAGAATGGAAAATAAAGAAATCCAAATTTGAGTCATCGTGATTTCCAAATTTATGAATTCTTCGTCGTCATCTATACACGAGATTTTTTTAAATTTAAAAAAAATTTCTCAATATTTTGCTTCTTCATGAAATATTTATAACGAATTAAATTATACCTTGTAGATAATGGTAAAACAATAAATTCGTTAACATAATACTGAGTTGCCCGCATAATATGTTGCTTATTCTTTGACATCGTGTCGTTAAAGATCTCGGATGACTGTAAATAATTATTACAGAAGTATGTTAAATTAGTTTCACTATACGTTTGTTAATGATATAAATATTAATAATAATAAATTGATTCTGGTTACACGCATTTTAACGGGTTATTTTATTAAGATTACATATGTATTTTCTGATGAAATATCCAGCAAAAGGGGAAAAGTTTAAATTTTAACACAGGCGCAATCCCAAGGCATGTATTTGAGAGTAAAGGGCTATTTTATAAATTATATTATTATTATATAATATATAAAATATGATAGGACTTATGTATTATGGCAAATAAGTTTACATTATGAATACCGTTCATTCAATTATCAATTTTATTAAAATAACTAGTAACACTTGAAAGAATAGTTTTGTTTAAATCACTAAACTACAAATAATAAAAAATTTTAAAATTGAGAATATCTATAAGACATAGAACGAAATCATATACATTTTTTTTATAAATTACAAAACAAAAACTAACTTTCTTTAAGATTTTAAAAACTTGTCAATGACTTTAGTGATGGTTACGTTAAGACTACGATGAGCGTTTAAAATAGCCAGTCCCAGAAAATGGGATTGGAAGAGACGATTTTTTTTTTTTTGTTTAATCTTTCACACATGTAATATAGTAATTTAAGATGTATCTTTTTAATAATCCTACCGATCAACTAAATAATACGATTAGACTTCTGAAAACTGATTTGAATTCATTATTATATTCGAGATCGACCAGACCACTTTTCCAAACTAGTTGACCTAGACCACGTTTTGGGTCTTCTTAATATAGGCAATAATGATATCAAAATATAAGTATTATGTAATATATTTTAATTACACTTCGTAAGAAAAATTAAAAACAACACAAGTTAAAGCCTAAATATTATATTTTATGCCAATTTTTATTTATCCATTTCTTTTTTTTTGTGATTTATGGAAGGCATTGCCCTCATGGCCCTCCACTTGAGTCCACGCCTGCTTTGACATAATGATCGCAATAAATATTATACACTGGATATAATAATTTTCCTCAATCAAAGCTCGTCCAAACTGATTTAAGTATAACATAATGACTGACGCATTTTAATTCAATGTAGCGGACTTAACTATCCTTATTAATCAATACAACACGAACTTATTTAAAATTTAAAACACTATGAACTTATATAGTATTTTAAATTTTAATTTACAAAAATATATATGGATTGTTTATAATGAAATACGTCATTAAAAAAAATTAAATGTACGTAACGGCTGACATTATTATTTTAAGTCTTTGGAAATAATATTCACTACCGAAAAAGTAATCTACATAAATTTATTTTTAAATAAAACCCCCTCATTTTAAACAAAAAAAACATATTTTTCCAACTCCGTGCACAAGCTTTTATAGACCAATAACTTTATAGATTATGATGTAGGAAAACTTAGACGGGTATATGTTAAAATGACACCGAGGAAAGTTCCCCTCGAACCCTACATTGAAATTTCGAAAAAGTCACCGTAAAAACACACTGATCCACAAGTGTTCCTCGCGTATGTTCAACACCACTTCGTCAGTAAATCGCGTTTTTCTTTTCCTACGACTTTCCGCCAGAATAACATGTTCCGTGTTACCAACACCCAACAGAAGCGAAAACCATCGTTCCACCTCGAAATACCACGTTTTACCGTTGCGCACGTCGGTGACTTCAATGCGTTTACAGTACCAATTCGGGCGATCCCCGCGACTGTCGTGCCAAACGTGAACGTATTCTAATTCGCCGAGCATTTGCGGCGTGAAAATGATGAACTTGTCATCGTGGAAACGCTGTAAAACTTCACTTCCATTACCGTTCAACCAATGAGCCTGAAATAAACGTGAATTGCGAAAATTCGATTGTAATAAGCAGGACATACTTCACACCATGGTTATTATTTTGGTCCTCGGGTGGGATTTGGAGGATGCGTTAAATTTTAAAGAAACGATAAATTATTTATTCAACAAAAAACGATTCTGTGTGGAGCTTTGGTTTGTACAAAATTATTTCATTTAAAAATTATAAAGTTTATCAATATAACAAAAAAAAATAATATTCTGTACTCTGCCATTTTTATATCCCACTATTAACACTGAATGGCGCTATGCTAAAAGCAACTGTGAGGTTGTAAACTTCCCTCAAATAAATGTTGTAAATTCCCCTGATAGTAAACCCTCCTAAAAATATTTTGCTACCGTATTAAATACTTAAATATTAACTTCCCTCAAAATAATGATCGATTTGAGTCGATATAAAGTATGTGCGATTGCCGATTATCAAGCTGAAATCCCCAGGTTGCACAGCAAGTGGAGGTATATTTTTGATTTGCGGAGCGAAGTGGAGGCGTTAACGAGCATAGCGAATTGACCGAACACCCGGTAAATTTACCTACGCCTATACTTAAATTTCGTAGCAAAATTAAATTGCTTTAGGGGAGTTTACATATGAGTAATACAATAGCAAAATATTTATAGGGGACTTTACATGTGAGTAATACAGTAACAAAGATTTTTAGAGGAGTTAACATAAATTTAGGGAAGTTTACATGTGCCCAAGCAACTATCCCACAAATATCTGTTAGTGAGTAATTAGATGTTTTATAATAAGTTATATAACATTATTTTAAAAGTGAAACTGTTTATAATAATGTATTAAATTCATCTTAAAGTATATTTTTGAATAATACTTACTTTTATTTTTATCATATAATCATTATTTACCATTATTTTAATACTTATGTTGTTAGGTCTTTTTTTATTTATGTCAAAATGTGGTTTGGTTGCTTTTAAAATATAAACTATCCTTTTCTACTTGAATAAAATATTTTATATATTAGTATATGTATTAAATCATGTATTTAAAATGTTTTTAAAAATATATAATAACTCTATAAGTAAATTGTAACTAACAAATTTATTTAGGAAAATTTATCTTAGTCTTTAAATTGTATAACAATATTATAAAACTTAAAACTATGCAACCGTAAAATGCATAGATAAAATACAATTAAAAAACTTAGTAACTTTACCTATTAATAAAACTTAATTAGAAACTATTATTTATATTTTTATAATTTATTATTATTACTACTACTTCTAATAGTTAACTACCTAACAGGTTGTTAAGATAGATTTGTCAAAACTTATATTTTTTTCCACATAGTGACTTCATTAACAAAACCATGTGACTTGGATATTTTATACAAAAATATTTCTTGAAGTGTTTCTTGAATAAATCAATTAACAAATTTTTGAAATATTGATAGGTAGCGATACAATCAAAATGTAGTTTGATTTCAATTTGTAAAATGTGTAAAACAAAATTTCCTATCTAGTAATATCAAAATCTCATATTTCATAAAATTGAGTGTTGGTTTCTTTGCTTAACAACATTCAACTAAGAAAAAGAAAAAAACTTTATGAAAGAAAATTTTCCAAAAAAAAATGTTTTGACATTTTCAAAATTGTTTTGCACCAAAATATTTCTCATGTAATTGTCTATTTATATTTAAATTTTCGTAAAATTTGGTTCAAAAAAATATATAGTTTTTATCAAAATGTTGAGTAATTTTATCAACATTTTGTAAAGCCTATTGAGAAATTCGAAAAATGGCTTCTCAAAAGTACCATCATCTAGAGGCAAATTGTGAGATATAAAAATTGGCTTAATAAACATAATTGTAAAAACACTGAGAATCTAAAAGGTAACGAAAATTCGACTAACCCGACTGACGTTAACGTTTCCGTGCAATCGTATGCACACGTTAGCAGTGGTTCCAGCTTCATGCATGTTCCCCGTGTACACGGTCACGTAGTACACCTCGTCTTCTCCGGGATAGTTGTCGGTGAGAATTTTGATTTTACCCTGCACAGTACACCAATCGGTGGATTTACTTTTTCTACGCAAATTTTATACGCAAATGTATTGTTACCTACCCTCGACATGTCTTTGTTGTCTTGATATCTCGACCAACCGAACAGTATTATGTAGACGAAAAACACCACTAGAATAGCCGATATGCAAACCACATTGTTTGCGATTTCGTCGACGTGGTCGATTTCGATAAAAGGGTTTTCCACATTGGGCAGGGTCAACAGTAAACCCGTGAACATGGACGCGTGGTTCGTCCTGCAGTGTATATACTTTTCCGTCGAATTCGGACCGACCTACATAACGTTAATTTCAAAAACAAACATCAATTATTATGAGCATTGGTGTATTTTTACGTGGAGGGAAATGGTCCAAATGTAGAGTGAACCTCCCCAGAACCGAAAAAATTCAAATCAAACCAATGATCCTGCAACGAATTAAACATAAAAGCAGATAATAATACACTGAAGAGGAGATATAGGAGATCCGTAATAAAAAATTTTTAGATTTTGAGTTGAGTTAAAGGACCTAATGTTTTTTTTTTCTTTCCTTTTACGGGAAAATTTTTTTTTGATTATATTTCCGACGGAATTTCGATTGCATGGTATTTTTAGGAGGTCACTTTTCAATATTCTCAAGAATTTTTCTATAAACAAGGAATAGGATGAAATTTTCACCTGTTATCGAAAATAGTGGTAGTACAGAGTAGATATAATTTTTAAAAAATATCACCACTTTTCGGACAGTTATTGAATTTTGAAAATATTTTTGGTTCTTGTTATAGATATATTTATATATATCTATATTATAATACAAGTGGTGTCAATTCTTTTGAATTATAAGATCTATAATATTAAAATACTTCGAAATTAATCATTTTAACGAATAACTAAATCGACCTGGATTACATGGAATACTCTGTTATTACATATTGTAGCTTATTGTTGAATTAGCATATGTTGACTTAGTTTTGAATTTTAAAGAGACTATAAATAATTTCATCAATAATACGATTCTGAGAAAAGTATATTAATAATATACAGAACAATATTAGTCGTAATTTTCAACACATCCACCAAAAGTATTTAACCCGAGGAGCGAAGAATACCCATGGTTCGAAGGATGTCTAGCTTTCTTGCCTATAGTTTACTTTACTTCACTTAACTTAACTTTTCTTAAAAATACTTAAAATATTTTCCTATCTAAGTTTGAATTTTCACAAAGTTTGTATTAAAAAAGATAGTTTCCGAATTTTTTTTGTCAAATTTGGGTAATTTTTTCCAAATTTTGAAAAAGCATTAGAGAATTTCGAAAAATAGTCTTTTTAAAGTAACATCTAGAGGAAAATCCGGTTTCAAAAAATTGCTGATTGAAATTTTTAGACAGTATTTCTATAGGAAAAAGTGTTTTCAGAAAAAAAAATTAAAAATAAACATCATTACATTAAAAACACCTATCTTCTTCGCTTCGCTAAGAATCTAGCATATTATGTAAAATTGAAGCTTTTCTCAGAAATTATTAATTTAAAAAATTCAACGTTTCTTTAAAATTTAACACATCCACTACGAGTATCCTATCTAAGGAATGAAGAATATTTATAGTAAAATACTTATGCGAAGTTTAACTTGTCAGATTAAATCATAATTTGTTAAACGGACAAATTTTTTTTTTTTTTTAACTTTTTATTTTAAAACGTACAATCTGTAAATAAATTATTACAATAAGTACGCCTGTGGAAATATATAATATAGCTTGACATAAACGTGATAAGAGCAGCCACCCAATGGCGACACTTTATGACATGATTAGAAAATTAATAATTATTTTTAATAATAATTAGAAACGGACAATTAATTATTAATTAAATATGAGTACGTATCTCATTCAGTTTTCCGCTTTTAAAATACAAACGAATCACTTGCAATTACGATCTTGATTATACAATATACATACAGTAACTGTTTTTAATTCTGGACCCTTCTCCCCCCCCAAAAAAAAAATAAAAAAATAAAAATATATGCTACTGTTTACAAGTACATCAATATTCTTTGTACACCTACTATGTGTGTGTAATGTGTATGTATGTGACAAGGCAGTACATACCAATATTCCGTCTGAGGCCCATTTTGTTCCTGTCCAGTATAAGCATTGTGGACTAAATATGTCCATTGTAAAATTGATATTAAACGCATTGTTCTGCGGTTTTTGTTCGTTCTAGAAAAAAATTAAATTTATTTTATTTCTAAATTAAGTTATAGTTTTTATTACACAATTGTATATCATTTAAAATAATATAAAACCGGTCAATAAACGAATTATAGTAAATCGATGACATTTATCTTAAATAAATTTACCCTCAATAATATTGAAGTTGACGTTTAAAACAAACTTTTAATACGTTAAGAGGACCGCCAACTTATCAACTTTTAACATATATAATATATATATTTATAATGTATGTGAATAGTAAGAAATTCCAAAGGTAGTTGATCTGTTTTCATGCAAGCATACTATTATTAAAATTTTTAATCTAATTAACAAAGAACTAAGAAAAGAACTTAAGTACTAAAATCAGTAAAACAATTATGATTAATATTGATAAATTATAGAAACTTTTAGCTTCCTAGTAAAGAAGAAATAGTAAGATTTTTAAAGAATTATTAGTGAGTTATAATCATGTATTATCTATTATTAAATTTCTCTAAGTTTGAGTAAATACTGTACCTCAAGGCTCGAATAATTACATAGGAAATAAAGTTGATATTATCCACCATTATCTTTTTTGTGTAATTTGTATTTAAAAACTGTTCATGATAGTATATTATATCATATTGATATTAAAAAATTCCATTCAATAAAAAACAATAAAATCAGGTCCAGAAGTCTACACCCCTTCCCACTCAAAAAAAAAAAAAAAATAATAAAATAAAAAATACAACAACCTGATGAAACACTTAATTTAACAATCAAAAAAAGGGGTTGTACCACCACCAATATTTGTTTTCGATTTCGGCCTTGCGGGTTGACACCCATTTTTCTAATAAATCTAGATTCACATAGTAATTTACGATTTGGTAATTATAGAAGTTAAAAAAATATTTTATTGATAAAAATCAAAATAAGTCTAAGAAAGAATACTTAAATTTTATTTATTTCTTCATTCTATACCTCACCGTGTCAACTGATATACCAATATAGTGTATTTCATTACGACGATTACCCAGTGTTTTCAATTTAAATTCATATTTTTCACCAGCCTTTAACACATGCGAATACGAATCGTCTTTCATTATTTCGGCATCCGGTCTACGATCTCTTAACCACGCAAACTAAACAGGCAAAATTAAAAACAAATAAGTGGCGTATAATAGGTAGTGGAAATTATATCGCTCGGTGATTTCGCATACCAAAAAAAGAGAAAAAAAATGCTTTTTTTTTTAATTTCTATACTTTCAAGCGTTAATTATTTTTATGCAAATTACTTACTCTTAAATCGCGAGTCAATTCATTCATCGTGACAAATAATTCCCCGACATTTTCCATGTCTATTCTGTTCACGAATATAATTTTATCAGACTCAAGGCTATTGCTATCTGGAGCCGGTATCTGAACCACATAGTTTTTGAGTTGTCTCTGCACGGTGTCTTCGGTTTTAAAATGCAAATCGAAATAATTTTTAAACCGATTGTTTTTACTCAAAATTCTCGGATTCGACTGGTCGAAATTCATTACGTCTAACGACACGATCGGTAAAATGATCTTGATCTCGCCGAAATCATCAAATGTTCGCTCTAGGCTATTGTTGATTTTGAATAACTGAACACAAAAATCATATCAAGTAATATTGTTTGCTCTAAATAAATTATACGTTTGTAGTAATTGGTATAAACTCACAGATACTCCCCAGCGGTCTCCTCTAGACAAAAGTTCACTCGCCATCGCGTCTCCGATGGTGTCACTCATAAACGTGTTCGATTCCATTTGAGACCTATTTCGGATCCATTCTTCCGATACGATCTGATAAAGAAATAACGAAAAAACTAAATAGTATCCGTTTATGCTAAAATTTAATACTCAAGTACGTACACATATATCAAAATCGTAATTATCATGGTGGTCTGCACAAAAAATTGGACGATCGTAAGTAGCCAGGTCTAGAATTATATTTTTTCCGAATGACGTTAAAAGTTTTCCCATATTGCGAATTACTATTTTCATCTAATGGATTTGAAAAAAAAAAAAAGATATAATTTAAATTCAAAATATTACTAAAATAACAACTACTTACGCTATCGATGGATGACCGATAATAACGGTCCGGATCTTCATCTATATTGAACTGAAACAAACTATTTCGCATAGGAGCCAAAAGACTTTGAAGTATTCTGTAATATAATGATTAATGAGTATTTTTCATAACTATATTATGTTTATTCAATACTGTTTACTTTTTTATTTTATCGATTTTCTGAGTTTCTGTCCACCTGTCGTCCGAATCATGTGTTTTGACAAAACCGTGTAAAGAATCGGAAATCCTGAACACCTGTTTCGAAATCAGCTCGTCTGTGTTCATTTTGCTTTTAGTCGTACTTAAATAATCGTTTATGACTTTTCGAAGAATTAATGAAAACTGATATGTACAGGAAATACAATTCTCGATTGGTATCTGAAAACGAGTTACAGTATAATAATCACGATATCATTTAATTCTCCAAGTCCAGGGGCTGATTAACAAACAGGCCAATCAGACCTAGTAGCATCACAATTTTAAGTTGTATAAAGGACACTGTCAAGAGATGGCACAAACATATTTTTTCTGTTGGGGAAAAGCAATAAAAAAAAAAATTCTTATTGCGGAAAAAAACAATAGAAACGCTTATTTTTATTGAATTTGTTTGTTTTTATACTTCCTTTAACCAATGTAACTTATTCAATGTAAAATTAAAAAGTAAAGTAAGTTGTAGACAAGAAAGTCGGACATACTTCGCACCACAGATATTCTTCGCTCCTTGAGTCGAATACTCTTTGTGGGTATGTAGAATTAAAAAAAAGATAAATCACTTCTTCAATAAGACGACTCTGAACGAAGGAAGTAAATAATATAAAGAACAATAAAGTCATCATTTTCAACACACTCACCAAAAGTATCAGACCCAAAGAGCGAAGAATATCCGTGATCCGAAGTATGTCCGGCTTTCTTGTATATACTTTACTTTATTATACTTAACTTTACTTAACTTTACTTTATTTTGCTTTACTGTACTTTACTTTTCTATACTTTACATTTTTTATCTAATATATAAAGGAACAAAAATTAAATGAGAAAAAAAAATTTGAAAAATGTCCAAAATTTATTTTTTCACAAAAATAAATTTTTCCAAATTTTTTTGCACCAAAATGTTTCTCATATTATTGTCTATCTATAATTAAATTTTCACAAAGTTTAGATCAAAAAATTATAACATAGTTTTTTCCAAAAAAAAAAAATTGAAGAATTAAGAAATTCAAAAAATTACCTCTCTATATTAGCAACTAGTGGCTAATTCGGTTTCAGAAAATTACTGATTAAAACTTTTAAACTAGTAGATTCATACAAAAAAGTGTTAAAAGAAAAAAAATAAAAAATAAAAATAAAATATACATCATTGTAAAAACACTAGCTTCTTCACTTCGTTCAGAGTCTATGATCTAATTAATGAGGGAAAAATATTAGAAAAATGTTCAATTTTTTTTCACATTTTAAAAATTTTCTTACTCTAAAATATTTCTCATATTACTGTCTATGTTTAAATTTTCATAAAGTTTGGATCAAAAATTATGGTTTTTCAATCAAATTTGTTAAATTTTGGATAGTTTTTCCTCAAAAAAAATTAAAGAATTAATAAATTCGAAAAGTTACTTCTCTAAAGTAACAACTAGAGGCAAATTCGGTTTCAAAAAATTGTTGATCGAAAGTTTTTAATAAGAATATCCATACGAAAAAGTGTTTACAGAAAAAAAAATGATAAAAAAAAGTAAAGTTCAGTTAATTCAATACGCTTAAAATGCATTAAATTGTTAAAAAGTAACTCAAATTTCGAAATTAAATTAAAATTATTAAAGTGACGATACCGTAAATAAGTAAATGTCCTCCTAGTGATAATATAGAAGTATAAATTACATAAATTTACCAGTCGAATTGGATCATAGATTTTTGATGATACTATCCTATTGTCTCCACAAATAAACGTGGGACCATAAAATCAAATATAATTTGTAAAATTTTAAACATATGATGTATTTTCCCCTCAAACAATCGAGGATATCAAATTCAAAAATAAATGGAATGTTTTTTTTTTTTTTTTTAAATCTTATTGATCTTCTTTTTTACATAAAAACTAAATTTAACATTATTTTCCCTAAGTAACCCAAATGTCACCAGTGACTTTATTATCACTAATAACTACTTAATACTATTTAATCGACTAGCCGGACTCCCTATTACCTGGTTTAATGCCTCGAACAGATTTTGAAATTGATCGATGCGATAATCACGAAGTGTATCACTCAAAATTGCTATAATTGTAATAGCTCCTGGAAAAATTATTTAAAAATAGATACGAAAACGTATTGAAAAACTATTTGAAATTAATTATTTTACTTGATTTATCTTTATTTGTCATGATGGTTTTCAGTTCAATAAACAACGAGTTCAATAAATCATTATTGCATTCTGATATCTATAAACGTTACATTTAATATTACACGATATACAATTATTGATGCACAAATATATATATTTGTTCGCGCCACAAAACGAGGGAATCCCCGTTGGTAGTGGCATGTGGCCACACTGCCTTCCCGGTTGCCGGAGACCGGTGCCAGCCGATATGCAGGAAAAATAAAAACGTAAAATCATCTGCCGGTT
>JAIPRM010009723.1:0-14463 GCA_025469315.1 Stegophylla sp. TES_Ste_2020 | reverse complement strand
TGCTAGACTCTTCTCGATTGCGATAAAATTTAGGGTACGTTGGGAGGCAACTCGTATATGGTCGGGAGGCAATTCGTATAAAAATTTTTGACCTTTTTGACTTCGGGAGGCAACTAGTATGCGCCCATAAATATATTAGTAAGAACAGCACGAGTACCCTGCAGGCCTCTATTTTCATTATTCCATTACTCCAAACTTCAAATACAAAGCTGACAAGTTACTGAATTGTAGTAGGTGAGTTCAGTCGCAGTTACTTCGCTTGATTTTGTGACTTAGTTACCTACTACGAAAGTAATTCATTAATTTACTAATGATTGTACTCGTACAAAAAAGGAACAAAGTTAAATTACTTTATAAGTTACATCAAATAATATTATTTTCGAAAATATTATTTAATTTAACTATGTTGGTTTTAAATTATATTTTTGAACCACATTCGTAATGATTGAGTTATGTTGCTTGTTGTTACTTATTTTTGATTATTATACTACTCGTTATGTAAAAACTTACAAAGTTATTAAAAAGTAATTCGTTAAGTTACAAATTAGTGATATTTTAAGTAACTAATTTTAGTGGAATTGGGGGGAGGAGGGCAAAAACAAATTATATTAGCTCTCCCCCCAAAAAAATCGAGTTTTATATAACGACCTCATATAATAATTTCGCACATTGGACATTTGTAGACCGAAATATTATTGTTTTTTTGTAAACTTTTTCAAAACGTAACGTCTTACACGTTTTTTGGCGGCGAGAACCGTTGCTCAGCGTATAATACAATAAATATATAAAAAAAAAAAAATAGTACGCTCGTCTTTAACGGTCGATTATTATTATTTTTTTTTGCTTCTCTGTAGCGTTAACTGTAGGCATGTGTAGTTGGCCGACAACGTGTTTTTCGACCATTTATTATACTATTATATACATACTACACTGACCTCCACGGAAGAATCGTGCTTGACTCTACACAAAATTATTACACAGGATACTACGTCGTACATGTTGGTACGAAAATATTATATCGAGGGCAAAAAAAAATCGTCACACAAATACACACACGATCTCGTCCGACGTACGTGAGGAACTCTACGAGGAGAAAAAAGTGTACAATAAAATATTATATGTACACTTGTATATTTTATTATTACTATACACATATTTTATATTATGTGATACGCTCCAAGTGAAAAAAATCGGTTATAACCGGTGTACAATGTCCGCAAAATTTGGCCAAAGTGAATATAATAAATATTTATTTCCCACTTAAGCTATTTTGTTATTACCGCTGCAAAGTGCATCCCAAAATTTTTTTATAAGAATTGAATTTTATCCATGAATTATATAGTTTTTTCTCAATGCATCAAACGCTCCTATTTAGTTTTTGACGACTTCTCTCTAATAAACTATAATATAGTATGCAAATTTTTGTTTTATTTACATCACTACTTATTAGTTATTAAACTACAGTTCTTTTTTAAAAAAAAAAAAAAAAAAAAAAACAACACATCTACTAAATATGAATAATACTTAAATAGGTAACTCAAAACAGATTTCTAAGCATCGTAACATCAAAATGAAAAATCAAGTATAAAACGCCGTACATACATCGTATCATGTATGTGTATTCTTAGATCTTCGGATGAGGGGGGGATTTTAAATTTTAGAGAAATTATAGATCATTCTTTCAATAAAATGATTCTTAGCGGAGCTTCAGTTTTTATAAGACAATTTACATAAAAATTATAATTAATTATTAATAAATAACAAATTATTTTTTGCTTAGCCTAATGTATATCCCACTAAAAAAAGTTTTTGATAAAAAAGAAAATAATAATAATAATGAAAAACAATTCACATATTAAAAATTTTCTTTTGCCAAAATATTTTTGATATTATCGTCTATATATTATTAAATTTTTTTAGAGTTTAAAAAAAAATTTTAATTTATTTTTAACAAATTTTGATTAGTTTTTTTCCAAATTTTGGAAAAACTATTGTGAATTTCGAAAAATGACCTTCTAAAAGTATCATATAGTGGTAAAATCAGATTCAAAAATTGAAAGTTGAAGGTCGAAAGTTTTTTGACAAGTATATCCATACGAAAACGTGTTCATATAAAAAAAAGTGAGTACTTCGCACCACAGATAAATGAAAATTGATTTTCATATATTCACATACACCTAATGAATACTCCATAAATAATTTTAAATTATAATAAAATATAAAATAAAATAAAATAAAGCGGATTTAATTATCGTAAATCAACATTCATGTACGACAGTGCCGTAGCCAGGGGTTCAGGCTCAAGCCTGCCTCCCTCGAAATGTCAGACGATGATAATTTTTTTAAGAGAATTAAAAATACAATTTATTTTATCTGCGTAGTGTCCCAAATAAGGAGAATACGTTATTATTCACAGATTTAATGAGAATAATTTCGTTCTGTTAATCTGTGTATTATCTATGTTTGATAGTTAGGTAAAAATAGAACCAGTTATATAAATTATTAACCATTCAATGACAACAAATATGATCTAAAGTCACACAATGTTATAATATAATTTATTTTAGGTTCTGAACGAAATAAAGAAGCTAGTGTTTTTACGATGATGTTTATTTTTTTTTTTTGTAAATACTTTTTCGTATGGAAATACTTGTCCAAAAGTCTTGATGAGCAACTTTTTGAAACCAAATTGCTTCTAGATTGTACTTTAAAGAGGTAATTTTTCTTAATATTATAATGTTATATAATATACCACGTGTAGTAATTTAAACTTGTCATTGATAGGTAAACGTTATGTCTCGGGTCGTTGGGAATTTCCATTAGCGGTGGAGTTTTATTCTTATTATTTTAAGTACTCTTTTTTTAGAACTAGTGTTTTTACAATGATGTTTATTTTTATTTTTTCTGAGAAGTACAACTTTTTGTATGGAAATACTTGTCCAAAAGTTTCGATCAGTAACTTTTTGAAACCGTATTTGCCTCTAGATTGTACTTTAGAGAGGTCATTTTTTGAATTTCTCTATTGTTCAATTTTTTTTTTTTTTTGAAAAAACTACCCAAAATTTGACAAAAACGACTCGAAAACCATAATTTTTTGATCCGAACTATATGAAAATTTAAACATAGATAGAAAATCATATAAGAATATAATAAATTTTGGTGCAAGAAAATTTTGAAAACGTGAAAAAAAAATTTTGCACATTTTTCTAACATTTTTTTTTATCATTTATTTTTTATATTAATTACTTCCCTCGTTCAGAATCGTTTTATTGAAGAAATGATTAATCGTTTCTTTAAAATTCAATACACCTGTCAAGGTGTCCCACCCGTCGTGCAACACCCATCGTGTGAAGTATGTCCGGCTTTTTTTTTTTTTTCTGTTCAATAAAAAGTTTAATTTAAATCAGCGTTTTAATATTTTTGAGCTAAGCGATCCCCTTGTCAAAATGATCGCGACCCTTCTTGGGGTCACGTCCCCCAGGTTGAGAAACGCTGGTATAAAGTAACCTATACTTATGTGTAACTAATACAATGCGTATATAATAACAATAAGTGTTGCGAGTCGGTCGTTGTCGCGCATAGTGTGTGGGTCGCGGACGATCCGATAAAAATCGTTATATGTCCACACCTAACAAATAATTATAAAACGTTCGCCGAACACCAAAAATATTTAGCAAACGTTTGCCGAACGTTCGACCAATGTTTTTCGAATGTTTGTTTGATGTAGACGTGTTTCCAAACCAATTTTTTTGTCAATTATCCAAACAAAAATGTTCGCTCACTAAGCGAACATTTTGCATGTATGTTTGTACTTTTATACCGATGTACATCTATTTAAATAATTATAAATTTAGTTATAAGTATTTAAAATTGTTTTAAATGATAATATTTAGGTATTAAAAAATGTATTAGGTGTAAAATATATTTGAATATTAATATCCGTCATGTAAATCTAAAATGAAATTCTCACCACTGTAAGTCTTTTTTCACTGAAAAAGTTTTGTTTCCCACCACCTTTTATTTTTAATTTTTTTACTACGCATTATAACAAACGCAGAAGCGCCAATGCAGCATGCGACTTGTTCTAGATCTGACATGGTCATGACTGTTGGCGAACATATAGCGAACAACTATATTATGAACAAACGTTTGTTGTTGTTTGACAAATGTTTGACAAACGTTCGACAAACGTTTGACAAACAATATTTCCTCAAACGTTTGTTAGGTATGGACGCACCTTAACGATGATAAATAATAATAATAATAATATGAGTGCGTGACACGAATAACGTTTACACACGACGACCGGAAAAAAATATTGATTTTCACAACGATCGACTTTCGTGTCATTTTTATATTATTTCATAATCATTGACAATCGTTTTTCGATTATATCTATTTTGTTTTCTTTTTCTTTCAAATTTATCGATGTCACAGAGTATGTCTCACCTGTACAGTGCAGTATTGAGAGTAGGGTAAATTTTCTTCTTGGTACGCTATAGTCGTTACAGACTCTGGGCGAAGCAAACAAGGAAGTGTTTACTGTTTTTACAATGATCGATTTTTTTTTTATTTTTATAAAAACGTTTTTTCTTATAGAAATACTTGACTAAGTTTCATGCAATAACTTTATGAATGAAGAATGGGATCTTGGCGGTACTTTAAAAGAGATTATCTTTCAAAATTACTAATATTTTTTTCCAAAAACAAGGAAAACCTAGTCAGAAATTACCGATAAACACCGTAAAAATTGCAAAATATGCCGTAAATGAGATTTCCAAGAAATTGATTTTATTAATTTAGTCATTGTGTTCGAAACGTATTTGGATGATAAAAAATTTAATTTAAAATATCAAAAAACCAGTCTGCGTAAAAAGTGAACTTTAAATAAAAAATTTAAAAAAAAAAAAACTTTAAAAAAGATTGAAACAAGATAACCCAGAGGTTCTCAAAGTTTAGGGCGCGACCCTCCGGGAGGTGCAAAAGCTCTATAAGGGGGGGTGTAAGAAAATTTTAAAAATCAACATTGTATTAGAAAGACAGAAAAAGATTTGTGAAATTTCCATAATAATAATCGCGTACTGTAAAGTGTCTTCCTCCTCGTTTCACAGAATTTTGTAATGAAAAAAATCAAGCCGACCTATCACTTTAAAAGTGACCGATTGATTAAAACCTTTTATAACAAATACATTTTATTTTAAGATAAATTTGTAATGTGAATATAAATATTAGTTGTTTGTTGTACCCAAAAACCTTTCGTATGGTCACAATCAGCTCATTCTTAGAACGATACTTCAAGTAAACGGGTAGCCAAACCACCCAGGAAATTCATAAATTAACGTTAGTTCGGTTCTTGGTTCTCATTTTCAATTTGTATTATACTTGTAAATTTCTAAATAACTGTTATTTTATTTGTGTATATTATGATATATTATGCATTTTAATAATTACTAATTGTTGTTAAATAAAATAAATAAATATGAAAAACTGAAAAAAATAAATGCGCATTCTTTTTAAATATTGAGTCAAAAATAGTGGCCATCATTAAAGAAAATTAAATAGCATAGAAATAATTTAAGAAAATGCTGTGCCTTTATTATTGATATTTTTTTAATAGTTATTTACCGATTGAACACGCTATACTAATAGCCGATTGGCGATTACCACGTCTTATAACTGTTGATTTCGGTCATTTTCTTTCTTTTCTAAATCACAAAAGTGTCTAAATGTCAAAAGTGTAATGATGGTCCACAATTATATTTAACATTTCATAATATAATTCTGGAAGATAAAATGGACTATAATTACACATGACACTTTAGAATAATAATAATAATCTAATTAAATAAATGAATATAAATATAATATAATGAATAATAATAATTTATAATAATTTATCTATTGAGTAACCACTGTTATTACATGATTGTGCGTATCATTACATATCAAAGCTTTTCCTCACCGAATTCCTCGCCGCATTGCACTCATTACGCATCACACACATTCTGCTCAACGAAAGACTACTTCTGTAGAACGAACAAACCGATAATAACAAAAAGTAATAACGCTTTTCAGACGTTTGGTTCATAATATAACACAACAATTTAGCTCAAACTTATATGTGTCGTCGTGACAAAGAGTGGTGTACCGAATGTGTTTTCTAACAATTATTTTCCTAGCCATGCTATACGTATAGTCCGCCCACCCAATATGATATTATATTGATTGTTATTCGTACATATAATATAATAATTGATGTTCGACGCCTCATCTATCTGTATATCCACTGTGTATGTGGCGTACTGTCACAATATAGCACCGTGTAATGGTTTCGAAAAATCAATTCGAACAAGCTTCTCCACTCTTCTCCCAGCTATTTGGCACCTTCGTTCTAATCTTCACCGGACACAGTCAGCCTCTGTCTACCACAACATCTACACGATTGTAGTACAGTTTTCTCAACCCGTTTTTCCCAATATGATTTCTCCAAGTTCAATATTTACCATAAAAACATTCTTTTAACATATTATATTTTTACAAATTTAATATTTTCCCAAAAGAAAAAAAAATATTATCTTATTTTTTTAAGCTATTTGTGTTTAGTCATGTCATATCATTTAGATTATAGTCTATACTACTATGTAATCATTTTTATTATTTGGTTAATCGAATAAAAGGTCGATTATTGAATGGGCTTGTTATATACCTACCTACCTGTTTAGTTTCATTTTGCCAGTCGTTGTCTCAATGAGTGATTTTTCGTAACTCCGACGTTCGAACAAAAATAATTCGTAAATTAACTTACGTATATTAACCAGGAGTTATCATACTGCCGTATTCATTAAAATTATGGCCGAATTTATAAATCCCAATGGAAGAGGAAAACTTTTGCATGTTGACGGATATCTCTATTACAAAAAATTCGAAAAATCAAGATCAAAGTTATTGGAGTTGTCGTAGAAAAGGTGCATGCTCGGACTATAATGAGTGATTTTGGAAAAAATATAATAATCCATAATGGTCCTCGAAATTCTGTCATAATTAAAATTTTAATTATTTTATTTAACAATAAATAATTTCTTATATTTAATAATATTATATAATATCATGAGAGCCACGTAAAATTAATTTAAAGATATTATTTTCATACAAACGTGGAAAACAAAAATTGGAAGAACGCTGACGTTTTTCTCACTGCCATTTTAGCGCTTCCCCACGTGGATTACAAATACGAGTATTAAACTGTTTATATTTTAAATTAAAAAAAAAAAAATGTGCGTGGTCAATACAATTAAAAGTATAGTTATTTTATAAGAAAAATTGAATAATAAAAAGCCAGATATACTTCGCGCCATAGGTATTCTTCGCTCCTCAGATGGGATTTGAAGGGTGTGTTAAATTTTAAAGAAACGATAGATAATTTCTTCAATTAAACGATTCTGGGTGGAACTTCATTTTTATATAAGACAATTTAACTTATAAATTACAAATTTTATTAATATTACAAAAATTAAGTTATTTTTTGATCAACCAGTTGTATATTCCACTATTAATTGAAAACAGAAAAAAAATGTAAGAAGAAAAACTCAAATTTCATATTTTTAAAATTTTTGTTCATCAAAATAATTTTGATATCATTGTCTAACTATATTTCAATTTCCATATAAAGTTTGGACTAAAAAAGCCGGACATACTTCGCACGACGGGTGGGATTCTCTTGATGGGTGTATTTAATTTTAAAGAAACGATAAATCATTTCTTTAATAAAACGATTTTGAACGAGGGAAGTTAATAATACAAAAAATAAATGAGAAAAAAAAATGCTAGAAAAATGTCCAAAATTTTTTTTCACATTTCCAAAATTTTCTTGCACCAAAATCTTTCTTATATTATTTTCTATCTATGTTTAAATTTTCATATAGTTCAGATCAAAAAATGATGATTTCCGAGTCGTTTTTGTCAAATTTTGGGTAGTTTTTTCCAAAAAATTGAAGAATTGAGAAATTCAAAAAATTACCTCTCTAAAGTACAATCTAGAGGCAAATCCGGTTTGAAAAAATTATTGATCGAAACTTTTGGAAAAGTATTTGCATACAAAAAGTTGTACACAGAAAAAAAAAAATAAATAAATAAACATCATTGTAAAAACACTAGCTTCTTCACTTCGTTTAGAATTTTAAAAAAAAGTAGTTTAATTGGCGCTCTTGTCAAAATGTTGGTAGATTTATCCAAATTTCGGAAAAACTATTAAAAACCTCGAAAAATTACCTGAAAGTATGAGTTGAGAAAAATTCTGTTGCTGATCGAAATTTTTTGATAAGTATTTATATACGGGAACGTAAACATTGTACACATTAAAAAAGAAAATAATTTCATTGTAAAACACTAAAAATACAACAAAAATTATTTGTATTTATTTACATAGGTACATAATAATTTATAATCTTAAAGTAAAAAGAAATTTTGGTTAGATTCAAAATTAATCAATTTTATTATAATCATTTTTGTTAAAATGTTAACAATGAATAAAAAAAACTGTAGTAAAGTACTAAATAAAAACTAATTTATCGAGACTACCTTTATGAAACTTGAAACAAAGAATGACAAATATGAGATCAAATAAAATATTTATAGGATTTAATATCTAAATTTGTATAAGCAAAAAAGGTTTCAAATAATGGGATATTTACAATATTTTCAAAATTATGTATTTAGCTTAAAAAAAGGTTAAATGTTGTAAAATATTAAGTCTGTGTTACGTTATTGTTGATGATTTTCGAAAATTTTCAGTTTCTGGCACCATTATTTTTGTAGTCATAATTAGATAACAATTAAAATCGTTTGTGAAAATAAAATGTTCGGTACATTTTGCATTATTATTTTAATTTTTAATAGTTTTTCTTTACACTTGGAAAAATATTTAAAATTTAGAAAAACATTTCGTCTTAAGTATCATAAGGAAGACATTTCTAATCTGTGGAGGTACTAGAAAAATGTCACACTCCTAGGAAACAGAGAAAACATAATATGATAAAACAATAAGACACTATTATTTACAAGTTTTTATTTTTTTGAGAATCTAAAAAGGCGATTAGAGAGGATCTAACAACAATAATTATGCCCTTGATTAGACTTTCAAATGCTTAATGGTTATTGAATTGCATACTGAAATATAAAACGTAAAAAAACGAATACCAAAACAGAAAAAACATCAGTAGATCGGATAATGCACCGAAACTGCGCATTACCGAATATTCCAATATACGAGGAGTTTAGTGCACGTCCGAAATGCACTTGAAGCCGCCACTGTAACTGCAACTGATTACATTCAGCCGGTTTGCGTGTACAATTTTGGTATTTTTTCCTCGAGCGCTGTAATCTCTATCGACTAATGATGCGTGTACGACGAATAACTCTGTATACAAATACTATTATTATTATTATTTACGTACCGGCACGATAACGAAGATGAGACCATGTACGCGCTTCAATATAATTACAATAATAATAATAATAATAAAAAATTAAATAACGACGACGAGAAGAGGTCGTGAACTTTTCTCCCCGAGCACACCGTGTGAAACGGTTGAAATTCAGACGACAAGCAACAGTTTACCTCGCGCGCCGGAATTCAAGCGCGGATAATCCGCACGAAAAAACATTTCGTGGTCAAACCAATCAACGGAGGAGGAAAAAAACATACATATAATAACAAACTACGAGATGCAACGCCATTATCCGATGCATTAGCATAACGGATATTCTCCTTCAGCACATATTCTACCTGAACGCAATTTCGGTGTTTGGCTGAGGAGGAAAAGAGGTACAAAATTTTGATCAGCCCACGCAAGAGTGCGAGATCCGTGTAGAAACAATTTTCAAAGTGGTTTTAAAAACCCTAACTATAAAAAACTATTTTGCGTAAAAAAAAAACTTATAAAAAATTAATTGAACAATGATTTTTGAGATTTTTTTTTGGTACCATTATTAATTTATATAATAGAGTTACGTTGCGTACAATTTCAAACACAAATTTTTAATTTTTATGTGAAAATAACAGATTTCAAATGCTGGGAATCCTTCGAATTAAATAGGTATGTAATACTCCTCGGGTGGTATACTCGTGGACCGTGGTGCATGAAATGAGTTTTAAAAATCGGTGAACCATTACATAAATAAAATTGTTCTGAGCGGAGCTCCAGTTAATTATACAAAACAGTTATTATTAGTTTTATATTAAATATGCTTTTCAATTTAGTAATAGGATAATTCATGTCCATTTCATTCTTAGTAAAATTAATATTTTACTGTGTTTTGAAATTTAAAGCTCTTATATTTATTAAAAATTACCTCGACTGATTTTTAACAATTAAGTAAATATGTGTAGACTTATATACAAGTAAGCTTGAAAACAATTTTTCACTTTTGAAATAATTAACAGCAAATGTTAAAAAATAATTACAATAATAAATATGCCACTTTCATACAATTATTTGATATTTGTAAATGCACATAAAAAATATCCACGGCCTAACGCCGAAAATCTTCAAGAAACAAATTTTAAATGTAATTTAAATTAAATGTTCTATAAAATTTAATTGAAAATAATCGTTATTTTAGATGAAAATATTAAATAATCAGTTTCGTAAAGTATGATAAAACATGCATGTAAACAAAATCTAACTTTTTGTGATTAGTTTAGATCCGCTGGTAATATAATAATATAATATAATCATAATTTCGATTGAGTACTCTTCATTAACAAATTAAATTTTTTTTTAGATTCTGAACGAAGTGAAGAAGTTAGTATTTTTACAATGATATTTATTTTATTTTTTTTCTGTATGCACTTTTTCGTATTGATCTACTTGTTCATAAGTTTCGATCAGTAACTTTTTGAAAGAAAGATTTTGATGCAAGAAAATTTTAAAAATGTGAAAAAAAAATTTTGATCGTTTTTCTAACATTTTTTTTTCTCATTTATTTTTTTTTTCCTTTATATATTAGATAAAAAAAAGTAAAGTAAAGTAAAAGTACAGACAAGAAAGTCGGACATACTTCGCACCACGGATATTCTTCGCTCTTCGGGTCAGATACTTTTGGTGAGTGTGTTGAAAATAATGACTATTATTGTTCTTTATATAATAAACTTCTTTCGTTCAGAATCGTCTTATTTAAGAAACGATTTATAGTTTCTTCAAAATTTAATATACCCACCAGGAGCTTCACACCCGAGATGCGAAGAATACTCGTCGTGCGAAGAGCACTCATCGTGCGAAGTATGTTCAGCTTTTTTTATTATTATCTTAAAACTTCTACCAAATCTTAATTTATCGTTTGCAATACTACCTACCCAAGTTAAAATATCAAGTTAGGCTAGGTTGGGCGAAATTTACAAGAACTACATATTAATGGTGTACTCTTCCATTAACATTTTATAAACGATGAGAGTTGGGATCTTAAAATTTTGGTCATTAAATCACATTTGTCATTTCGACCGACTTCGTTTTAAATGATTTCTATTATACATCCTAATTTATGTAAAAATAAACTTTTTTCATTCGACTATTATTTGAATTGAAATAAATTAATTTTATCCAAAGTCCCGGGGTCGTTTATATTTTAAGAATTAATTTTCTTAAGCTAATAAATTGTTTACATTTGAGTACAGTTTATTGACATTGTAATTCCATTACAATATTATATATAACATAATATGTTCTCCTTCCCTTTTGATATTTGTGAAACAAGTCACTACGGCCTGCACGGACGTACGAGTACTCGTAGGTACATAAAATGAAATGAAACAGCGGTGAATGTGGTGGCAAAAATTGGTTAAAATCCGGTTCTATCTTACAGTAACCGTCTTATGGTAAATACATCGCAGTTTCGCATATATATTTTTACTGTGGAATGTTTTTAAGCGTAAACGCGGATACCGTTATCGTGCACGTACACAATATGGTCCGAACATCCAAAAGTTTCATTTGTGACGGACAATGGAAAAATGATCAAACATTTTTCCATTAGTTGAAATTTATACGAAAATAAATTTGCATGTTTTATTTTTCTATGTACAAAATACTAATTAAATTCGAATCCGACTGCGAACATATAGAATCATCCAGTGGCGTACCCAGGAATTTCTTATGGCAGTAGATGCAATGTTGAAGTGGAGCGGGAATAATCCAGGACCAGAAATTATATACCTAGTCATAGGCACAATAATTAGGGGATTATCCTCCACAACCACTCAAAACTCTCCAGATTTTGGGAAAGTTGGGTGGATTAAAACCTGTTACGGGGAGGTAAAATCAATCAAATTAATATATTGGCTCCCCCTTCGCTCAAATTTCGTATCCTAATTGCGGCAATATGCCCAATAAATTTTAATAAGATCAAAAAAATTGTTTTCTTGCTCCACTCGAAACGTCTCTTTTTAAAAATTTTCTCATCATAATTTTAAGAATACTATTTTCAACTTTAAAAAAATGTATATTTTGATTGACTACAAGTTACTATTTTATTAATTTTATGTTATACTACAAAAAACTACATATAAACAACTACTGTATAACAGCTCTTTTTAACACACAATGAAGCATTTTATATGCTATATGTATTTGGTTTCGTATAAATTTCATACGTGTAACTAGGTAGGTAATGTTTATATGCAAAATAACCACGGGTATAAATATATATCCAACCATAATACAGACTACATCAATGGGGAGGGATATAACCCCTAACTTCCCCCCCTGCGCACGCCACTTGAATCATCCAAGAAACAAGAAATGTTTTTACCTAAAGGCTAACTGCTTTATAGCCCTAGTTGACAAATTTTCAAGAGTTTAAAATTTTGAACAACTTTAGTTACCAAAGGGTATTAATATTTTTTGATTTATTTATTATAATTAAATTTAAATATTATAATTACATATATATATAATATGTAATTCATAATATATTCTAAACTTTAACGGATATTGGTATAGTAATATTGTAAAATACAGTCATCAATTAGTCAAAATTAAAAAAACTTGTTTTCTATAATAATGATAAACAATAAGGTTGGCCAATGATATTTTCTTAATATATTCGATGTCGCTACTCTAAAATAATTACCGAAAATATCACGGTATCGAGATAATTGATCAATTCACATAGGATACTCTAAAATAGTAACGATGACATTAACAACAGTAAAGATAAAATAATAAAATAAATTATAAATTGAGGCAAGTAGCGATGTGTCTCAAAGAAACAAATAGTCCACTATAATATTTCGTTATTATAATTTCACTCGCCCAAACAGTAAAAATGATATTCGCTCAAACGGACTATTATTTTTCGAGTCAAAATTGTTACCTTCGCCCAAACGACCATCGCCCAACAAAATTGGTCTCCTCGTCCTATCCATGAAACCTGTATCTATCCTCAGATAAAAGAGCAGCGAAAACGATCAGTCCTTAACTGCTAAAATTCTAAATACTTCAATACTAAAACTATTTCCATTCAAATCCGAACAATATTTTTCAAAACGACCTGTAAGTTAATTATTTTGACGGAGTCATATGAATATACCAAATTCTCATTGGTCTGTAGAATAATATACTAGAATGGCAATCGAATAATACGAAAATGTCATAAGTATCAATAATCAATACCTACAATAAAAATGTGCTTTCTATTCAATCAACATGTTCTCGAATCCAATATAATTGCGTCCGCAAAGTAGTTTATAAATTAAAAGACGTGCCTGTAATAGTTCTTTGAGTAGTACGTACGCAGAATAGAACGCAAACAGACCATTAGACATTAATATAATAACAGTAATAATAATATTATAAGTATCTGAACGTGTATGCAATTTAAAACTGATTGAAAGTAAGTATAAAAAAGGACGTAGATAATAGATACGTCTTTACTGATAAGTAGGGGAAGTTCATGCATTTTCATGTTTTTACTGAGTGCATTAAAAAGTTGCTGGATGAGCTGCAAATCTGAATCACAATCTAACGATTTCAAAAATGAAATTTTATTTTGCATATTTTCGCATATTTTGAGTTTTTTTTTACATAAATATGCATATTTTAAGATAAATTTGCATTTAACTGAATTTTATTGTATTTTACTTGTGATATATATATTTTAGATTCTGAATGAAGTAAAGAAGCTAGTGTTTTTACAATGATGTTTATTATTTATTTTTTATTATTTTTTTTTTTCTGTGTACAACTTTTCGTATAGAAATACTTGTTCAAAAGTTTCGATCAATAACTTTTTGAAATCCGATTCGCCTCTAGATTGTACTTTAGAGAGGTCGTTTTTTGAATTTCTCAATTCTTCAATGTTTTTTTTGGAAAAAACTACCCAAAATTTGACAAAAACGACTCGAAAACCATTTTTTTTTGATCAGAATTTTATAAAAATTTAAACATAGATAGAAAATACTATAAAAAA
>JAIPRM010009721.1:0-14464 GCA_025469315.1 Stegophylla sp. TES_Ste_2020 | reverse complement strand
TTTGTCAAATTTTGGGTAGTTTTTTCCAAAAAAAAAATTGAATAATTGAGAAATTCAAAAAATGACCTCTCTAAAGTACAATCTAGAGGCAAATCCGGTTTCAAAAAGTTATTAATCGAAACTTTCGGACAAGTATTTCTATACGAAAAGTTGTACACAGAAAAAAAAAATAAATAAAAATAAAATAAACATCATTGTAAAAACACTAGCTTCTTCACTTCGCTCAGAATCTAAAATAATATATATATATAACAAAAAAACAAAAAACAAAAACTTCAAAACAAAGAATACAATTCAAAAGAAAAAAATACACAATTCAGTAATATTTGTAGATAATTTTGTGATTTTAAACTATTTGTTCTATTATTAATAGCTTTTTATATGGTTTTATCGAGTATTGGTTGTTGCCACCCTGTTACTGTTACTGGGGAAATCAGATCTTGCGGGGGAAGTGTAGGATGATTTGAACAACAATTTAGAGTTCATAATGTGTTTTCCAAAAGTATTGAGTAATATTCCTTAAATCTTGAAAACGTTAAGTCAACCAGTCATTGACACATTTCGGATGTGATGTTAATATGCGACAATAAAATTGTTAATTATACACAATTTAAAACTAACAATATTTTTATTGTTATTTATAATTTACTGCAGCTCCTTTAACACATATTCGCGAAGAGTATCCAAAACCCGAGGAGCGAAGAATACTCGTGTATACTTATAAGTATGTACTGTTTTTTTTATATAATATAATATTTGATCAAACGAGACAGTGTTCGTTTTATTTTCTTTGGGCATTGTTTATTTAGTTTTTTTTTTTTTTCAGGCCAATTTTCAAAAAAAAAAAAAAAACTTGAACAAACCGTTTTATACTATGGCAGAGATGTCGCAGAGAGATTAAATAATGCGTTCTCGACCTCGGAAAACGTGCGTTTGCGAGCGTCTCGCGTGCGGGATCGGTTGACGCATCGTTTTCCAAGGATTTCACAAATCCTCAGGTCCTTTGGGCGCTAAAACGCGGATTCGGCGTGCGTGTACACTCGTTACGGGCCGCCGCCGTAAATCAACGTCCGGCGGCGCGGTATAGGTAAGATAATATTAATTCGACGACATTTTAACGTCGTGCACGTTCTCGGTTCGCGGAGAGAACGAACGCTAGTGTATCGAATAGCTGGGAGGAGGGAGGGGCGGAAGTCGCCTCGGCCCCCCGGGGAACCACCACAACACGCTCGTCTCGAGTGTTCGTGCCACCGTCGGAAGAGAATGGCGCCAAACGGATTAGAAAAACCGACCTGCCAAAGTACGCGAACGGTCGGCCGCCACCCACCTGCCGGAATACATACGACCACGTGGAATCGCTTACTGTACAACATCCTCAGTATATATTATTGTACTCGAAACAGAAGACCATCATCACGTCTTTAATGTGCCGACGCGAAACGGCCTAGTCGTTGTCTTTTACGACAACGAGGTTTCTCCACACATCTTTAAAAAAGTACACTCAATATATATATATAATATAATATGTGCGCTCAGAAACCCTAAAGTGATGTGAAAAATGTTACCCCTCTCGCGTTTCGATCGAACACCGCGTTACAATACAGTACTGTCACGGGGTTACTTCATTTTCAACATATCCACATCCCAAGGGTGTACACAACAGATAACAGCAGAAATTATAATAATTAATAGAAAAAACGGAGAGAGAGAGAGAGAAAAAAAAAACCAGTACAATTGTTTTAAGCGCAGGACGTGAACGAAAAGAAGTTTTTACTGTTTTACAATATTACAAAATACGACGGCGATTATTATTATACTTATTATTTTATAATCATCCCCTAGTGCGGAAAATTACCAATTTTCGATGTTTATGTTGTCGTCACTAGTCGACGACATTCGACGCGCGTGTACTTAGATTTTTAATACGAAAAAATCAGGCCCAACTCTGAAGAGTTTGAACACACGTTAACATAAACTTATGTTTTCCAACATTCGACTTTTAATTCTATGCTTGAAACAAAAAATATGAATACTGCCTTTAAGAAATTCCACCGAAGACTTGCACCCTCGTGAAATCTCCAACCCTCGATACAGACCCGAAGGCCGAAAGGTGTACACAAAATTAAAACATTGATAGTGGATTTAATTTACGTAATATTACTGCACATAATTTTATACAGTGGACAATTCTGATGGAAAGATACTTTAGAGAGGTACATTTTCTCTGCATATTATCAACAATTTGTTTCCAGAAACAAAGAAAATCTACTAAAAGTTGAGTGAAAACTGTGAAACATATCCAAACTAAAATGTCAGTCTCAATGTTCTCAATATCAATCGTAACTGAATTTGACTGATACTAGAAAATAACTTTGGACACATACTATAGTTATGTGTTATATTTTCATTTTAATATATTATAATAATATAATCCTATATCTAATGAGAGACCATTCGAAAATGTTATTTCTTATTTTTCAATGGATTATTTAATATTATTTTAATCATTGATAATAGGGAATATACTCAAAATAACTTAAATATAAAAAAAAAAAAGTGTATTAAGTACACAAATAACAATAAAAAAATAATAAAATAAAAATGGAGAAGAATAGTTTGATTTTTGTAATTCTACAACACATGTAACGATTTCTGGGCTTAGAAAACAATGTTTGAGAGTTCAAATAAAACAATGAAATATGCGTTAAAATCCGCACTCTAAATAATCGACATTCTTTTCTCGTGCAGTATTTACATCGGAAAACGTAACAGCGTGAATGTGAGTGGTAGAATGTGAGTGGGGGTAGTCTTTCGAGACGATTTTGGTGACACGAAATTCGATACGTATGTTGTGACACGTCTTGTAATACCTATAAACGCAAATCGTCTCTAAATATCGAGGAGGGTAGCACCCACAATTGTGCTCCAGTATCGATCGAAAACCCACGATGTTCTTTCTACACCCTTTAGACTCTCCCCAATGTTAACCTTTCAAATAACATCTATTATACTATTACCTATTATACTTATGATATATATAAACGATAGTCGTTTTTAACCCTAACTCGTGTTTATTTTTCTTTGTATTCGAGTAACTATAGTGTAGACGGGCCATAATATAAAAGACCCGAAATTTAAACTACATACACTTCATCCAAATGAATATTTACAATGTTATGTCATTTTATTTATTTATTTTTTATACAAATCTAATTCGAGTTGCTCAGAAGTCGTAGTTTTAGATACCATGTCAACAAAATAATATTAAACCGAGTTCATAAAACATTTATTTTCAAATGATTACAAACATCTTATTGTATCTCTAAGAATTTTTGACATGATCTCCACTCTCTGTAAACACAACTAAATAATAACCAGACTATATCAGTATATAAAAAGAAAGATACTATGACAACACGTTATGTTATCGTTACCATCACCCCTTTATGAAAAAAATATCCATCAATATATTATGGCTATTATTTTCGTGATGACAATGGATGGAAAAAATGTACGCAGCTGACGATATCTTTTGGTGGCCCAAAACAGATAAAAAAAAACTTTTGCGATATGAAAAACGTGTTGTTGTGACGGAATAATTAAGTTAATTATTTGAAACCGTGTAATAAAATGAATTGTATGGTGAGAAAAGTTCGATCCGTAAGAGAAAAGTGAAAACCAATAATATATAATATGTCACTAGTGTTTTTTGACCGGAAGAGACCAGTTAATTCATTACAAATAATATTTAGTGACAACACACGTTCAGTTTATTTCAAAAACTGTAACAGTGAATTTATTTACTCAAAACTACATATAGAAATACTACGATTGCCCAATAATATTTATTAGTTTTACAGCTTATATTTCATGAAATTTTCGATTTGTTATTAATATTTCATTGCGTACGATATTTTACATTTGTTTTTAGAATTTATAAACTTAATAAACTCTCGGTTATTCATAATTTTAAAATTGATAAATGTTTAATTAATAACTCTCGATTATTATTTTTATTCAACTGGAATTTTATAATATAACGCAGCGGTACTCAACCTTTGCATGTTGGCAACCAAGGCCGTAGCCAGCATGCCATTTCGGGAGGGGATTAGATTATAAAGACGTATTTTGACTAAATAAATTAGGACAATAAAAATTTCAACAAAATCTGTTTCCCATTATAATTACATTATGGTGAAGTTTATGCAATTTTACTTAAAATAATATTATTAATTATTATAATTTGTTATATAATTTTATTTATTTTGATTTAAAAATAAATTTCAGGGGAAGTTTGAACCCGAAAACCCCTCCCCTGGCTACAGCCTTGTTAGCAACCCAAGATATTTACCTAATTTTTCTTGCGACCTTACCGCAAATAATTTGAACCACTCATTTTCACACACCCAAAATGAATTTTTTCAATTATTGTAACTAAAAGAGACTATTTACTCTTCGTGTGTTTATTTATTTATTTATTTAAAACCAACGACCAAAAAGATGAATTATAAGCTTGTTTATCAAATAATTTACGAATGAAGTTTCATTAATATTATTTTTAAAATTATTTCACATTGGTAGTGTCCAAAATTAAAATATTATATCAGAGTTGTGAATTTTCGGCGACCCAAAATCGGGTTGCGACCCCATGGCCGTTGAGTACCGCCGATATAATAACGGGACTTTAGGCGGGGGGGGGGAACTCTGGACGTGTGAGACGTGTGCGGTCGGTCGTCTTGTAGTGGGCCAAACAATGATAATGATAGTTAACGTACGGCCGCAAAACGATCAATATTATTCGCATCGAATATCTTTTCGGCGCGACTTCGGTCAGGCCGAGGTCTCGTTGCAGGCGAAATAAATACGGTGGCGGGTCCTATGATTAATGCGGCGTCGTCGTCGTCGTTGTCGGCGGACGACTGCGTACAATCAATATATATGTATACGTGATCGCGCTTATGACAAACAAGATTAAACGCGGACCGTAGGGGAATTGGGGAAGGGGGAGGGGGTTAACGAAAAATAAAAATGAACAAAAACAACACCGGCTGTCGTCCGGGACAAGCGAGTATGTGACGAGGAACCGTGTCAAAGGATTATAATAATAATAATATGAAACGACCCACGCCCGGCCGGCTGGCAAAATAATAATAACGGTTTAACGAAAATAAATAAATAAATAAATATTATTTCCAAAAGGTGTCTCGACTCTAATCACCGATTTTATGTGGAAAATACGGTATAAACCGTTTATAATATGACTGGGGCTTTGCATTTGCACATTTTATCTATATGATTAATGATTATTAAATATTACACGCTAAGTAAGAATGAAACGCATTTCGTTTTTAATATTATATTTACAACATTTTTAAGTGCATATTTTGAAATCAATTGGTTTTGTTGAGCGTATTTTACTATTTTAAAGTCATATGAAAGGCTTTTGGGTTACGTTACAAAATATGATTTATGATAAGACCACAGAAAATATTTTCCATTCGGGTGTTAACAATGGATACAGATGAACTTAGAAATCTGAGAAGGAGAAACAAAGTAATCTTCCAAGGACAACAGCTAGACACAAGTTGAAACTTGAGAAAACTATTGGGAATTTAAAAAAAACACTTCTTAAAAGGACCATCTAAAGGTGAATTGTGATTCGAAAAGTTGCTGGTCAAAATTTTTGGACAAGCATTTCTATACGAAAAAGTGTAAAGTAAAAACATTAGCTTATTCGCTCCTCTTAGAATCGAAAATGTAAAATAAACTAGCTTTTTCGAAAATGTCATTGACAGTAATATGTAATATGTAGTGATTATCTATTACTGTAAACAAATCTACAGATCTAAAGTGGTATACATCATGAATGCTAAAATAAAGAATTAAGATTTGGATTAATTTATGAGGGGGGAGGGATATTTGTTTTAAGACTAGGGGGTTGTTAAAATCCCAATAGTGCCCTCGCTCTATACTCGTGCCGATGAACGTACGTCGTGTGTGTGTGTGTGTGTATGCGAGTGGAAAATAAAATATGATTAGACGACGTCGTTTGATAAAATGTAACAATAATAACGTAATGACAGTTATTAGTTATTGAAATAACTCTGTCAAGCACAGGGCTACAAACGTAAAAGAGTCACCTCCCCCTCCACCAAACACAGCGCGTTGTTTCGTGTGCTGCGATTTTTACACGAAATTCAATACCTCTCACGAGGCACTGCAGTGGGTGAATTTAATATTGATAACCAGACATTGTTTTAAGCACGTGCCGAAAGCGTTAATTTTTTAAAGGGTATGATAATGTTTTTGACTGCGATAATATGTTTTAATAAAAAGCGGATTAATTGTTTCTATTCTATATACGTTTTCTATCGTGATAAAACTGAAAATGTATCCTCAATCACAAACGATTTTCGGAAAATTCTCATACAGTTTTATGGATGATGCCATCAAATGATGATGATTTTTAAAATCGAAACCGGTCGTTAAAGAAAAACAATAATTATAATTTATAATGCTCCAGGCTAAGTTTCTTTTTATTTATTTATATATTTATTTTGTGTTATTTAATACATAGTGTAATAACTGTACATTGATTTTATTTTATTTTTATTATTGAGTTTTAATTTTTAAACATCTTATTTTGTTTTATTATAAAAAAAAAAAATTGAGCTCGTACAACTACTTTTTATTGCTATAAAAAAATATAATATTCTGTTTTATCGATAAGAATATGTTTGGACCAAATGAAAATACGAGATGTTTTCATACAATAACGTTACACCATTATTTTGATGTATAATTATATAAACTTAAAATACTTATAAAAATAATAGAAACAGCTTTTTTTTTGTCACCAAACACCACCATTTAGATTAAAAATAAAATAATGAAATTGTTTTTATATTCCGATCACGAATGGAAGCAATAGCTGATCCATTTTTTTTTGTTTTGTTTTTCGAACAGTTGTGTTGGACAACACATCACGATTTGAAAACAAAATAAACGAGATATTTTTGGAACCGTTCTGAACACGGGATAAACCACCCGGTTGTGGTTTACTTGAAACAACAAAATTATTTTAATTACAGTCGGAACGCTGCTGTGACGGAATCAAGTGTAAAAGGCATTTACGACTGCATTCAAACGACGACGACGTGAATATGCATTAAATATAATACGATTTTAACAATGTAATCACCGACATTTTCGTGAAAGTAAATTAACGACATGACGACGAGAGAAAGCGGCATTTGAAAACCAACCGTACAACTATTTTAGTACCCACATATTATAATATTATTAAGATCTTATTTAATTAAAAAAAAAATTTGCGCCACAAATAATATCAGTTAATTAAAATTTAATTAACGTTGGAACTTATTTGGTATGCAATCGTTTTTCGTGTTCAAATGATTTTGTGTCAATAGCCACGTGAATTATTAATTAGCACTGGGTTCAAACATATTTCAGTAAAACAAAAATTGTTTACTCAATACTTGTGATTTTTAGGATTCTCAGGTTTTTCACTATAAGAAAACTTTATAATTTTATTATTAATTGCTTAGAACCTTGGGTAGACTTCAAACTATCTAGTTGGGTAAAAGTTCTCTTTTTGATTCAGTGTGCAGCGAAGAAACTAGAGTTTTTACAATGCTGTTTATTAACAGCGTTGTATTATAACATTTATTAGTATTATTTAATGCTGTTTATTTTTATTTTTTTCTGTATACACTTTTTTATATAGAAATCGTTGTTCAAATGTTCGAACTAGCAACTCAACCAGTTTTTATGCTTGATGGTTTTTTTTGGGAGGTTTTTCTACTTTTAAGAACTCATTTTTTTTTTTTTTTTTTTTTTGTTTTTAGCAATATTTTTTCAATATATTATGTTCTATAGCGACGTATTTAAAAAGCCAATAGTTATTAATGACTTATTTTAGACATACAAAAAAAAAAAAAAAAAAAATGAATAAAATTATCGTTATCAATGCAACTCGGATAAGTAATTGGTAGAATAATTCCTAATATTCGATTAGAAGAAAAACAGAATTTAAAATGAAACCACATATTATTTTTTAACTTAGTATTACATCCATACACTGCCAACTGGTTGCCACTGTAAAATGTTTAAATATTTTTCACATTTACATAGCAAAACTACAGACTACGAACCGACCAGGAGTGGTGGCGATTGTGCAGTGCCTTCATATTATAGTCTTTGTCCCTCCCCTCCCCACTCCTTCCCCTCTTCCTCCGCCTCCTCCTCCTCCCAGAAACTATTGCGAGCTCAACTGTACCTACTAGTTTGTATATTGGATAACAAATAATAAAATTATGATTTTTTTTTTTTCTTCTTACAGACATCAAACGCCATTGAAGCTTGTCAGTGACACAATAAAAAAAAAGTGGAATCGGTATATACCGTGTGGAGAACGACCTGCAACACTGGACTGCTGCCCACCCCCTAGCTTAATTATTTTAAAACGTTTGATTCATTACGATATTGATGCCGAACAAACGAAATACTTTATTGTTACACTCGAAGTATTTACTCGGAAATATCGCTTTCGGTTCGTATTCGTCGGAAAAACGTTATTTTGTATTTGATTAGGTTCATAAGAACGTTATGGAAAAAAACAAAAATAAATAAAAAAACAAAATAAACAACGACAACGCTATACAGTATATCCGTTTCATTAACGAATACGTAGCGAACAATTTGAGTACGAAAAATCTAAATGTTTACTCCTTTTTTTGTTTTTTTTTTTTTCTTCATTTTCTTTGTTTTTGTCTTCTTTATTTGTTTACAGTTGTTCGCGAACAACGATATAATAATAATTGTTTTCGTTTTGCCTTTGATGTGCAAAATGCAAAACATTCGGGCGAGATTGCAATATTTATAAACTATTCGTTAAACTTAATGTTTTAGGTTCTTTGTGCTGTGCGCGAAAAAAAAAAAAAAAAAAAAAAAACTCGCAAAGATTTCGAAAAAGAAACAATACACACCCACTGCAACAGTAGTAATTGTACGAGCGTCTCGGTGATAAGAGTTCAAATTATTATTCTATAATTATTTATTGTTTTTAATATTCTCGTCCGCGATATTGCAGTTGTCGAGCAAAGTTTTTTTCTGTTCCGTACTGATCGCATATCATTTCATTATGTTATACGCGTTTATAAATGCGAAATTATAAAAACAAAATACATATTTTATTCTCGAAATCTTTTACTCGAATAAAAGCTGTATTGTTGTGTTACATTGTATGGCGTATATCCGAAAAACGAAGAATGAAATCGCGAAATGGAAAATGAGCGAGTTTTTTACGGATTTGCCTTTAACTTGTACTTAAGAAAGACCATTTTTTAAATTTCTCAATTCTTCATTTTTTTTTTTTTTTACGGAAAACTACCCTAAATTTCACAAAAAACACTCTCTGAAACCATCATTGTATGATCCAAACTTTATGAAAATTTTAACATAGATAGACAATAATAAGAGAAACATTTTGGCGCAGGATAATTATGAAAATGTGAAAAAAAAAATTTTGGACATTTTTCTTACACTTTTTTTTCTCATTATTAATATTTTTTTCTTTTCTTTATTATTTATCAGATAAAAAAAAAAATATAAAGTAAAACAAAGTAACTTAAAATAAAACATATACAAGAAAGCTAAACATACTTCGCACAACGGATATTCTTCACTCTTCGGGTCAGATACTCTTGGTAGGTATGTTGAAAATGAAGACTACTATTTTTGTTTACATTATTAACTTCCGTTGTTCACAATCGTCTTATTGAAGAAATTATTTATCGTTTTTTTTTTTTTAAATTCTACACATCCTCCATTAGTGTCTGACCCGAGGAGTGAAAAATATCTGTGGTGTGAATTATTTCCGGCTTTTTATATATTATCATTCTACTAGTGATTAAAATAAAAAAAACATTTTTTTTTTTTTTTATAAACATTCTCTCTAATACCAAACGTGTTATTATGAAGAAGTTTCTTATATTGTGTATCAATGATTTGAGTCTAAATGAAGCAATTCTTTTTATTTTTTCAATAAATAATAAATTGTCTAAGAAGTTTGAAGACTTTGAAGTTCTAATAACTATTATAAAACGAATATTTTAGTTAATCTTCTAAAAACATAACACGTGTTAAGTGTATAATTATTTAAACACTCGAAATATTTTGTTAACGTGTAACAAGTAACGTCACGAAACAAACGTAATTCGTAGGTACGCGATAAATACAAATTTATTGCTCTAAAAAACCGTAATTATCCGATGATAGATTAAAATAATTATTACAATTATTAGAACCGCCCGCTTAATATTATCATTTACGAAACCAACGACGAATTAATATCATCATCGGTCGTTTACCGTGTACGTAATTGTTTTCCTTTTTTCTGACCGTCGAGATAAAATCTCAAAACATTATTACAATGAAGGTGGGGACTAGTGGAGAACTAGAAGTGGTAGTAGGTCAAGTCAAAAGTCATTTTTTTTTTTTTTTGATTTTGTTTTAGTTCAAAAAATATGTCCACACTGATATGGATGCTATTCTATGGTAACATAATAATATGTTACCAACCACTCGTTCGTATACCAAAAGATTGTTTTCAAAATACATGTACATCGATATAATATTACGCTGAAATATTTGCATATTTTGTTTACGCCGGTTAACGTGTTGAATGTGGTCCTTGAGGGATGCTGTGTGCAATGAAGAACGGAGTGGCCCAATAGGTTTTTTAATTTACGAAACCGCCGTCGGTTGGTAAAATAAGATACTACTCTGTAAGTAAAGTGAGTAACAAATTCTAAAGTTCTTTAATTTAATTTTTTGAACTTCGTGGTTAGTAATAATGTCGATTGCTCTGGAAAAGTCAGTGTACACAACATCTACTTAAGACCAAAAGTTTGATTAACTTCTAAATAGGTACTGACTAAAAACTAATAAATTAGTTATTATTGATTTTGAATTACGGAAGCCATGTTGTTCGTTTATTATTTTGAGATTTTGAAGTACGGATAACTTATATCGAAACCATCTTCTCAAATAATTTTTGAATAATGAATCATTAATGATTTTGAATGAGTTCTGTTAAATTATAATCTGATAAATTGCAATCATAATTAATCGAATACATACCTCAGCTCGGCTTATGACAATATAACAACTTCTTCGGTTTTTTTTTTTTTTTTTAATCGATTGGACGTGGTTGAGGATAATTAATTGAAATAAGTAACAACTAATGTTTTGTCAATTTTTATAATATTTATGGCATCTTCCATCTACTACACATTGAATAAAAATACTTTGCACCATGAGTATTTGACACTTCTCGTATGGGGTATTCTTAGTGTGATTGCGTTGAATTTTAAATAAACCACAAATCACTGCATAAGTAAGACAATCGTGCACGTAGCTTCAGTTAGTATACGTTAATAATTATCAGATTATATTCGATATGTTTAACGAATATTATTTGATAACAGAATAATACATGCCCGTATTTAATCATAATAATTTTTACGGTCATAATCAAAACACAAGATATTATTTGCTTTGCTCAGAGTTATTATTTTAAGGAAAAAAAAGGCTATTCCGAAAAACGCAATGGCAAGTTCATATACTGACCATACTATCACACACACGCAAACACACACACACACATATTCTCGGAAGACGAAGCGTACTTCTATTTAATTGCTGACCGACGGTTTTTCTCCGGACCTTTTCAATCGAATGATTTCCCACGGGTCGATTACCAATACACCACGTCTCTCTCCCCCCTCCTAAAACTGTTGTTACCGACGTTTTCGAAAAACCCCGCCTGGGGGGCTGGACGCCACGCTTTGTATTATGTACCTACCGAAGCAGAGTTTGTTCACCACCGCGAAACAGACGTTAAGTACACGGAATTAATGAACTCGCCAAATACGCCAAATTTGTACAACCCACGCGGATAATCGGGTTGAGAAAGCTAGTAGGTCTAATGAGTACTCGCGAGAGAGGTGAATAGTGAGTCGATAACAAGGCCAAACCTTTTTTTGCGGGGGGGGGAGTGAGAGAGAGATGTGATTGTTGTTCACTATGTTTTCGCACGAGCGAGTTCTATGATTTTGATTTTCAAACCTCCTCCTGCCACCCCGGGGTTTTTAATTAAGAATCGGAAATTATTGCATGTCAAAATCCTGATTTCATTTGAAATATAAACGAAACCGTATTACAGTATTGTCAAGATCCGAGGATCATTTCAAATTTGTATTTAAGTACTACTTTTTGTAATCAGTCAATACTTGTTGACAAAAATTTAAACTCGGTTCTCACATGAACAACATTTATACCAAGAGTTAGTGTCAGGCCAAAGGGAGTGGAGGAGAATTGAATCGCCAAACATATTTAACGTTTGTCCTCTCCATTCATACACGGTTCGTTAGTAAAGAGTGATTTTGCTCGTGAATTTCACTGGTTCAAATTTGGAAAAATATGTTTCGGCTGCTTATTTGAATCGAAAAACGAGTTGGAAGTGCTGTTGTTTGCTGCATAAAGTCATAAACACGTTATGATATTTGGAAATAAAAATGAATTTAAAGATATTATTAGTAAAAATTTACATATAATTTCTTTTTATTTCCAAATGTCTAAACGCGTTTATGACATAATGTTAAAAAACAACAATATTAAATTAGATATTAATATAGATACCAAAATTTTGCGCGTCGGCGTGTTGGACAAAAGTTTTATGTTTATACACAATATACAGTTCCGGTTAGAATTTTGATAATAATAATTATATAATAACGTATTTCAAAGACGTTCTTTAAACTCGCTTGGCGCTCATTTCAAATAACGGTCCGGATTTGTGCGATGCATTTAATGTGAAAAGTCCTCGGCCGCGGAAAATGGCGCTTTTGCCGGGATAGTTGTGCGCGCGCACAAATAAATATACCAAATTTTAATTAAATTAAATTGCCGACTCGGCGCAATAAACTTACCCGTTTTTAACGTATTTGTTTTAGTTACGTCGAGTTAAATCCATCGGCCGTGTTCTGAATTATAGTGAAATTTGCGTTTCGCTACATAACGCGTTGCACACGCACTTCATAATATATACAGCGTCATAATATTATTTTAAATATTTTTTTGGTATTACAATGTATATACGACGGAGTTGCAAATATTTACAGCCAAAAAATTTGAACAGGATACATTGCGCTTTAGGGTCGTTTCGAGAGAAATAAGAAATTTTAAATACGCAAAAACCTGCACGAACCACACATCAATTGGATCAAAATCATAGGTCTATAAACTAATGGACGGCGCTTTCCGCCCCGCACTGCCTACAACGAGGATAACTGAACACATATTTTATGCACTCTTTTATTCATTCCATTCCTGCAATCAACTTCATGTCGTACCACGGACGTATTTCCTAAATTGGTTATGTACACAGTCATTAATAAATTATTTGAATCTCTGACCTGTAACATATTTATATATTATGTATTAATATTATATAATAGTCTTTTAGATGTCTATGATCAAAATGTCTGACGACCGCAACTTTATTAAAAAAAATTTAATGAATGCCCGTTACTATTATCCTCGGATACCCGACAGAGCTAAAAACTGTTTTTTTTTTTTTTTATAATTTTATATTATATATATATTTTAGATTCTGAACGAAGTGAAGAAGCTTATGATTTTACAATGTTGTTTATTTTTTTTTTCTCTTTCTGTAAACACTTTTTCGTATAGAAATACTTGTCCGAAAGTTTCGATCAGCATCTTTATAGAACTGGAATCACACCCAGATGGTTCTTTAAAGAGATCATTTTTCCAATTTCTCAATATTTTTTTCCAAAAACGGGGAAAAACTGTCGAAAAATTGACAAAATACGGCAAAATTCGCAATTACCGAAATTTCCGTAAAACTGAAAATTACTTTTTGACATAACTTCTAAAATAATGCAGCTAGAGACTTGAAATTTTCACCAACCATTAAAAGTAGCCACGAAAACATTTCATAGAAACTTCAATAATATATGATCAATTTTGAATTAAGTATGGCATTTTGAAAATTTCGAAAATTTCTCATTTTTTGTTAGTTTTTATGTAATAAAATTTTTGATTTTTGATATTAAGACTTGAAAATTTAATATGATCTCACTGACATGTATGTCTAATTTATCTGAAAAAATCTCAAAAATCGTTTGTCAACTTTTTTTTTTATACCCGTTTGAAGTTAGAATTTCGACCGAATTCGTTAGTTTTACTTAAAATTATGCACTTTAACGTACATATATGAAAATTGGTTCGACCGATTGTTTTGAAATTTGGTGTCCAGATAGAAAATTTCATTGCGAATATTTTGGTGTAATAAAATTTCTTACGGACAAAGAATTAAACATTTTACAAGGGTAAGACTGAAACAAAGTCGAAGATA
>JAIPRM010009720.1:0-14464 GCA_025469315.1 Stegophylla sp. TES_Ste_2020 | reverse complement strand
TGAGATGAAAAAAGCCGGACATACTTCGCACGATGGGTGTAATTCGCACGACGGGTGGTATTCTCTTGACGGGCGTATTAAATTTTAAAGAAACGATAAATCATATCTTCAGTAAAACGATTCTGAACGAAGGAAGTTAATAATATAAGAAAAAAAAATGTTCGAAAAATGTCCAAAATTTTTTTTCAAATTTTCAAAATTTTCTTGCGCCAAAATCTTTTTTATAAGATTTTCTATCTATGCTTAAATTTTCATAAAATTCTGATCAAAAAATGATGGTTTTCGAGTCGTTTTTGTCAAATTTTGGGTAGTTTTCTCCAAAAAAAAACATTGAAGAATTGAGAAATTCAAAAAATGACCTCTTTAAAGTACAATCTAGAGGCGAATCAGGTTTCAAAAAGTTATTGATCGAAACTTTTTGACAAGTATTTCTATACGAAAAGTTGTACACAGAAAAAAAAAGAAAAAAATAAATAAACATCATTTAAAAACACTAGCTTCTTCACTTCATTCAGAATCTAAAACAAACTAACAACTTGACATGAGACAAATAAATTAACAACTTGTTAGGAATAAAATATTAATTTTTTTATTTATTTATTATTATTATTATTATTTTAGATCTAAACGAAGTGAAGAAGCTAGTGTTTTTACAATGATGTTCATTTTTTATTTTTTTTTTCTGTATACACTTTTTTATATGGATCTACTTATCTAAAAGTCTCAATCAGCAACTTTTTGATACCGGATTTGCTTTTAGTTAGTACTTTAAAGAGGTCATTTTTTGAATTTCTCAATTTTTCAATTATTTTTTTTTTTTTCTAAGTACCCCAAATTTAATAAAAAGACTCAGAAATCACAATTTTTTGATCCAAATTTTATGAAAATTTAAGCATAGATAGATAGTAGTATAAGAAACATTTTGGCACAAAAAAATTTTGAAAATTTGAAAAAAACAATTTTGGACATTTTTCTAACACTCTTTTTTTCATTATTTTTTTTTATTTATTAAACAAACAAAAAATAAAATGAAGTAAAGTAAAATAAAGTATAGACAAGAGAGCTGAACATACTTCGCATCACGGATATTCTTCGTTCTTCGGGTCAGATACGGATCTTCGGATGGATGTGTTGAAAATGAAGACTATTCTTATTCTTTACATTATTTTGTTCATAATTTTCTTATTGAAAAAATGATTTATTGGTTTTTTAAAATTATACATATCCACCAAGTGTATCTGACCTGAGAAGCGAAGAATGTCCGTGGTGTGAAGGATGTCAGGCTTTATTTTTTTACTTTTTTTTATTTTTATTATTTTAACAAAACATTAGTTTATCAAAAGTCTTCTTCCGGTCGTTCCTCTTGATTTGTGGAGGGCCACCTTTATTAAAACCTCATAAAAAATTGAAATTCTGGAGGAATTTATTGCTCCAATTCACTAACATCTTCATGCTTCTGTTCCCGATAATCACTGGAAATTATATTTATCCGGGAGCCGGTGAATTTCTCTCTATAGTCATGAGGACTTTAATTCTCCCCCTTTTGTTTGAATAAACGCTCCACTCTTTTTCTGGTTATATCATATGCCATACAGTGTTGTCATAGGAACTGATAAAATAGTTTCGAAAAGGGGACAAATCTTGGAGTTGACACCTTTTCGAAACTCAGAAAAATTAAAAAGTCATTTTTCTCTCATTCTAAACATAAGACATGACCTGTTTTTGCAGCTAATGATGCGCAATGATAAACATATTTTAAAGCTTCCATAAAACCCTATTGGAAAAATGTGGGACATGACACCTTTTCGAAACTGACTATTCAATTAAATTCGGATGTCCCGTATGAATCCAATATGGATACAAAGTTTTTTAACGGTTAATTATACACGCCTTACGTGACGCACATATCCGCTTGCAGTATTATACATACGTAATATTAATAGAATTATTTTAACAGTCGATGACTTTATTGTTCATTCAACCAAGTAAGTACCCAATAACAGCAGAGTGTGAGAAATTGACATTTTAAATATATACGTTTTTGTTTTTATATCATAATTTTTCTTCAAACACTACCCAAACATTAAAACCCGAGTTTATTGACATATTAATTTGATATTGAATTTTAAAAATTATGAAAGCCATAAAAATATAGAAATTACGAACGTAGACCGGTAGACGCTATATGATCACGATAATACCCAATTCCCATAACTTCACTGTACGTATACGTGTACTCGGCAGCACACATTATATTTTATGTCATTTAGCAAGCTTAAAATAGTTACGATTTTGTAGTCACCGGTAAATGTGGTATAAATACGATAATAAAATCTTTAAGTAGTAAAAATTATGTGTCACGCGAATAAAATGAGAAACAATACGAAGGAATTTAATGAATACATTTCATTTGTTTATGTTTTTATCTCTTACACCCACATAATATAATATATATCGACTACGTTTGCAAAAAACAGTAAAAGCTGATGGAATCTTAAGTATGCAATCGAATTATTATTTTATTTTTTTATCTTATATACCACTCACACAATTAATTAATATTCATAACGGATTACTTTACTCTGAAACTATATTACAATGATTTAGATTCATTCAATTTTTTTTCCAAGCGAACGATGCCAAAAAATGTCTTGGAAATTAATCCCGTTTTAACTCCTCAGAAGTTTCGTCCATTCTCTTATAGAAGAAAAGTAGCTTAGCGAAAATAAAATGTATTTAGTATTAATTAACTGAATTTGTCGATTTACTTTATTTTTAACTGCATTTATACGTAGTGCAATATTAGTAGTAACCCGTCCTGGGCGCGTTAAAATCTCGTACAATCATAATGAATGTGACAGCTTTTACAAATTATTAAATATAATACATAAATTGATTCAGTGAGTTAATTTTTCTCGGCAAAATGATTTATGACTAATATCCGTAAAAAGTATCGTGTGATTTATGTTCGACGTCGGTGAAAGACGAACCCTCGAGGTATATTATCTATCTATACTATTATATAAAATTGTAAGGGTTTTTCTAAGACTGCGCTAACCGAGAAAACTACTGAACCGATTTGGCTAAAATTTTTTACTGTTATACCCGACACTCTGCTGAAGGTTTTAGTACCACTTTTGTCAATAAAAAAAAAAGTATAAAGTTCATAAAAAATTAAAAACCATTGTACCTATATTATCGGCGGCCGCCGCGGGTTTACTGCTACCTGCAACTTGACCTTTCTATTCGTCAAATTGCATTGTGTTTGATATCCGTGCCAACAACACACAAACTTTACTATTATATAAAATTGTAAGGGTTTTACCGCTGATCTTGGTAGCCGTCGAGTGTGGTTCTTCTTTGCTACGCACACCGCTATACGATCGTAAAGTTTACGCACTAGCATCAGCACACCACGTGGCACACTACGCCCATTACGAGCATAATTTGTGCTTAGTTTAATAAAATATACTTTTTGATTATTTTTATGAAGATTTATACCAATCACGGGCGAAGCTGTGACGGGTCGGCTAGTTATATACATAAAGGTATACCAGGCGCTTTCTCTGGACGCGTAAATGTCACAAGCAATTCACGTGAAAGAATCGCGTTGTAAATATGACATCGTTTCGGCTCTAGTGCTGCAACGTCGGTTGATCGTACAACACACGGCAATAATGTTAGGTGTATAGATATATTATGTATATGTGGCACGAGGGCAACGTTGTATACTATAGTATTATAGCCTTCGTAAACCCAAAACATCTCCGGTGCTCTATTAAGATTAATATATAAAAACGACTATTCTCGGGATTATTTTCAATTAAAATCAATTGTATAATGTATGATCCTCGCAGGCTGCGTGATGCCCATCGCTATGAAACAATGAAGACAGCATTACTGCAATGGCGTATTATAATACACCACCTATACATACGTTATATTCAAATAATATTTATATGCATATATAATATATCGATACCTATTATTAACATTGAATAATACTAGGGAGTAACCAATTAATGCTGGCGCAGCTTGATTCGTTCGAAATATTCGTATATATATCTATAACGTTTTTTTCTTTTAATTTAAAAGTGTTTACTGTTTTATTTAATTTAGTGTTACATAATAATTATTAAATGAACGTCGCCAGAGTTATTTGAATGAAATACCACATAAAAAAAATTCTTTCAGATATATATTTTTTTTAAATCTATGAAGAGAAATTAAACATGATTTTATGCATCAATGCATCATATCTATACTCAAGTATAATATACAAGTAGTGGATACAATAAATTCGTATTATCTTCGTGTAAAATAATGTGGAATTAAAATTTTAAATTTTAAAAATGCATACAAACCATTACGCATAGTATTTTTAGTTATCATAACATATTATTATTATAACGCATATTAGAGCTCGAAATTTATTCAGTTTTTGAAATTAATATTATCCATGACGGATTAAACAATGGGTTGTGAGAAAATTTTGCACCCCTATCAGTTCTAGTACCTAAAAATATACCACTACAACTATTCACATGCATTAATATTTCATTTCAAATTGAAATCGTTTTATAACATCCGTATTAAATCAGTCTAGAGAAAATAAAAATTAAGTCAGATGGGGGAAATATTTTCTTGTATACAACTTTGATGATATTTTTCTACGAAAAACTTTTTTTTCATAACAAAAATTAGGGTACGTACCTATGTATACGTAAACTGAGAATAATAAGAAACATTTTAAGAGAGAAAAATTTGTTTCGTCAGACTTATATTTTTCTTTATACAGACAATTTGAAAGAAAACATGTAGTTTTTATCATAGTTATATACAAAATTAATTTATATATTTGTCCCGTAGATAGGTACTTTACGTTTTGAACGCTGGAATAGAATTTTAAAGTAGATATACCAAAATGTATGTTCCAACAAAAATGGATAAATTTTGTGACACACATTACGTAACAACATAAAAGTTTTACAAGCAACGATTTGTCATACAGCTACTCGCCTTTAGTTTTCACCAAAAGAACCTTTATTAGAATTAAAAATTTCAACTTCACGAGAAGGCGTTAAATGACTTATAACTTCGTGTTTATATTCACGCTAAAGTACTGTTCACAAAATGTTAAACGAAATAGTCCGAAATGTATATGTAAATGTAAGTTATTTCGTCTTCGAAGAATTATTCGGGTAACTCAAAGTAGTAATTAGTTTAAATCCATGTTTAAATCATTCGGTTTCACACACAGAATCCATCGGTACGATTAAAGGGTTTTTATTCGGACGGGAAAGAATCGATAAAAAAAAAAAATTGAAAGGATAAATCCTACGATAACGAAAGATACACGCAGCACACACACGGATCACAACATTTTATATAGATCGTGGATTATCGTAATATCGTGGACGTTGTTTATCGCGATTTATAAAAATTCAAAATACAAATAAACAAGACAATAACAACAACAACAACAACGACGACGATGACGATATTTTTTACTACAATATATAATTATACACGCACGGATAGCTGCTGGTGTACGCGTCAACCAATATTGCAGTAGGCAGCGCAGCACCACACACGGGAACGAACTGCCCGTGTGGCGATGGCGGCTGCGGTGGCATCGTCTACGACCAGTTGGTGGTGGCAGCAGAGGCGGTTACGAATTACAATTTACAACACAAGACCACGGACGCGCACGCACGCACGCGAACCTGTTGATCATCTTGAATCGGTTGCATTTTTAACACTACGCCACCCCGCCCCATCTCAGACGCGCCCGCATTCCGATGATCGATCGGGTTGTCGTGTTATCAGTCGTGGAAGCGCCGCGGCTGCCGGACGCGTCATCGCGCCGGTTGGTCGTCGGATCACAACCGAGCTAGGACAAAGTATAAGAATATTTAGAATGTTATGTTAAGCGAAATATCAAGAAAAATCAATACTATATACAGATATTTATAGAGCGTGTAATTTTGAGTTCTAATGTTTGGGTATTTGAAATGTGTTCATCAAAATGTTCATAAAATGTATGTCGTTGTGTTTTTATTTTTCAAACAAAATCAGTTTTAATAGAATTATTTTCAAAGCAAAGAAACAATTATACTCATTAACGAATATTACGGTCTAGCACTATTCATTTACTACAAAAGCAAAACAAAGACACACTTAACTTTTAAATTTACTAATATGCTACGTGCCTAATTACCTATATATTTTTTTTATTCTAATTACGATGGCAATGACGTAATAAAAGTATTATGCATTTGAAGTTATTTTTCAGTTGTTTTGAAATCTTCGTCGAAATATTATACTGTAAAAGTAAATAATATATTAATTCTATTTAATGACTTAATAATTGCGTAAAATGAGAAAATTAAAATGCTATTGTTTAATGAAATGCTTTAATTAAAATAAATGCCCTGTATTTAGTACGTATTTAAAAATATATAAATCGTAAAAAATATGGTTCAACACAATATTATATATTTTATTATATTGTGGAAAATAACAACGAAATTCAAAAATTAACGTTCACATTCTAATTTTAGTTAATTAGCGATAAATAATGTAAAAAAATATCTATATTTATATATTTTACTAATTTATTTTAACTACTCTTATTACATTTTTCTTTATACAAACTGTTAAAATGTTAAATTTTTAACGTCTCGCTAGTGCAAAAGAATGCGACTCGTTACGGCCTTTAAAACCTGTATATTACAATTATTATTATTAACTTTTAATATATCTCACATCTTCCGTACAGATGTACGCTGTGCGACTGTCTTTCGTAGGAAGACTAGCTACCATCTTAACGTCGACACTACAGCAGGTGTTCAACGATGATGTTTCGGTGTTTGTTGCACCAGGGCTATGATCAATAAAATTTATAGGACGTTCAACGATATTCTCAGCAGTACAGCATGTAGCGAATCGTTTTGACCAGCGCGTACAGCTAAAACAACAACGTTTCGCAGTTGGTAAACGAAAATAGAAATAAAGAAAGCTCACTTCTTGTTCATCAGAATCTATATAGCTCTTTAGTTCAACGTTAATCGATGCTCGCGCTGCTGTTGCTGTCGCATCGAGCTCGAAGTGCTCTCCAAGGCAGGCGCCGATGCCTTTTGGTATCCTCTGCCGTGGATCATTAGGAAATAACTATCAAACGGAGAGAACTGAGCGTGGTACACGAGATGCATCCGAGTTAGGTCCGAAAATAATATAAGTTTTAAATTTTTTACTGATTGGGTCCGTTTAAAATTATTTATCGAATCGTAGTAATAATGTAATTAACGAATGTAATATTATGGAACTTAGGTAATTACCTAAATTTTTTTTTTCGGACTTTCATTCTTATTACCGAACGAAGTTGAAAACTATTTTATAAATTATTTAATAAGTATTCAAACAGATGACGAACAATTATAAAAATTTATGGAATTTTTATTAAAAAATTTTATTTGTCATAACGCAAAGTTCCAAAACTTATTAAAACATTTTATTGTTAATCTAGTAGAAATTTTCTTTTACCAAAATATTCCTTACGTGTTTTTCTAATTTCCATAAAGGATGAAATAATTTTTTAAAAGCGTTTAAAGTTAGAATTATGGCTCAAATGACGGTTAATCCAAATAATAGCAGATATATTTTCCTTATTATGTTTGTATAACAGCCAAAGTGCAACGTGGGGTATTATAAATCGACCAACTTATTATGATATTCCTCTGAAATATGAAAAGTTCTTCGATTTTATTATAATCTAAGTAAAATAATTTAATATCTAATAACATTGCTGAGATACTTATTGTCCAATAAATGGTTTTGTTAGATTAATAGGCACCTAGTTTAGGGAGGGGAGAGACAAATTTCGAATGAACCAAATTAATTAATTTAATATATTTGTTATTATATCCCAACCTCAAGCAAATTAACTATCGAATAGGGGCAGTATGAATTAATTTTTTTCTAGGGTGGCAAAACCTAAGACCAATCCTGCACCCAGCTATTTTTGGCTTTTTGAAATATTTTTAAAATTTTATCCGTTTTTTAATAAAAATTTTATTAAATTTTATAAAATAAGTGTACCTATTTTTGGATTATTATTAATTAGATTTTATAAAATTAATGATATAGATTAAATGAATATATTATTATTTTTATTATTTTGTTCTAATCTGTTGATTTTGAATGGATTTTTGGTAATTTGCTATTGAGATTATCTAAGTCCAATTGGGTGTTTAAATTTAAGTTTAAATGTTTTCAAAATTTAAGTAAATAAAATAATCGGTCAGTACTAATAGTAATTAGTATTAATAACAATTAATAATTAATTAATTTCCTTTTTTGTACATTCTGTTGTTTGTATTATATTTTTAGCGTATATTTCGCAATGTATAAGGTAATATTATAGCACATATTTATGTAATTGTAAGTGCTATTAAAGTCCAATTCTGATTATAATATAAAATAGGGATGAAAAATTCGTATCACGCGAATAAAAATCATAGTTTCATAAATTTTGTGTTATCCGACTAGTATACAATTAACTTCCAGGACAACAAAATTATAGATTCATTTAAAATAATCGAACCGTCTTACCGTTGGTGCTGCATTTTGAAAGAAGACAAGATACTAATCTCAAAAAAAAATTTCGTTAACTGTATGATAAAATGATTAGAATGAGAAATTTCTCGCTTTATATTTTCCTTCGTTCAGAATCGTATTATTGAAGAAATGATTTATAACTTCTTTAAAATTCTACACACCCATCCAAAGTATCAGACACAAAGAGCGAATAATAGCCTGATATGAAATATGTCCAGCTTTCTTGTCTATACTTTTGTTTATTTTGAAATATCTTTGAGATTTGTTCAATGGTGGCAAAGGCGATGAAAAGGAAAAAAAGTCGAAATACGACGAAATAATAAAAATTTTGTTTACGCTGATTTTACAAGTAGCAGGGCAGCATAAATTTGTAACACTAATTATACAATAAGATTACAATATATATGGGTGTATATTGTTGTTTGGGTAGCATCGAACTTAAATTTCAAAAAATAAAAAAATTAACGGAAAAGTCTGGGGATGGGAGCTTATTTGTAATTAAGGTGTGCAACTCACCCCCTGGAAACCCGTGGCCTCCGCCTATGTGTGCCAATGACCTTCAGAAATATATCAAACTACGTTACTCACGCGCACACCGCATAACGTAATGTGTGTGTGTGTGCATGGGTGTATGTGAAATAGATAGTTTAGTCACAAATTCGTTCGAATGTAAGCAGTCCGATTCACCGGCGTGCAGCAGTGACGGAAATACGGTAGCGTGGTGGCGTGGCATAGGGTTGCCTCAGTGTGTGCTTGCATATATCTCTGCAATCACTGATACAAGTATATGATTATGGTGGTTACACACATATAAATGTGTACGAACTACGAGGGTATACTATAATTGTAGTGTATACACACACACACACACACACACACACACACAACATAGTTCACTCCCGCCAAATTTAATGTTCACGCCCGAACTACTCTAAAAATGTACACACGTAAACGCGCACGCACACGCACACACACACACACAGCAATTGTAGATCATCCCGTCACCTCAGCCACCGTCGTAAGTACAATTTACAGTAGAATCGCATTACACACGCCGTACGAAGCCTTGGGATTTATTTTAAGCACCGACTTATCCTCCACGGCAGTTGTTTATGTAGTTGATCAAAAATGTAATAATAATAATATTACCGATTGCGCATGCTCACAGTTGTCACATGTATACATGTATGTATAATATATATATATGTATAATAACAATGTGTAATATATGGCGAAACGAAGCTTAGACAACAGCTAATACGCTGTTATTGATCGTACGCATTACGAGAGATTAGGTCTTAGGAAGCATTAATGTTATGCGATATCGGTGTAGTCGTTTCAATTACATTGGGTTTCCTCGAATATAATTTGAATCTCCTACAGTGACTGTGACACTAGGATTTCATTTCACGAGCAGTTATTAGTCTTAACTATAGAAATGAATATGGTTAAAATGTGAATATTTTTTTATTTTTTGGTAAATCTAAAATCATATGAATTCCAAGTACTAAATTTGTTTAACGTATAAAAAAATGAAACTTTACTTTGCATACGTAAGTGTAACTTATACAATTAGGTAAATTCAGATTAAAAGTAGAACAAATTATTTCCTTAAATATTAAAAAGTTTTTAAAATGGTTTGTATTGCTTTGGATTTTTAATTATTAAAAGCAATACTATTCGGGCCTTCGTCATGACCATAACAGAGCCAAAATATTTTTTTGCGGTGGTTTTTAGGCAAATACACATAATTAAGAAATATATTATTTATTTATTACGTAATAACGCCTGATTGGTCACTTGCCAATTAATTCTAAAATTGAAAATCAAAGATAAGTAAAGTACAGACGAAAAAGGCAGGTATACTTTTGCACCATGGGTATTCTTCGATCCTTGGTCAAATACACTTGGTGGGTGTGTTGAATTTTAAAGAAACGATAAATCATTTCTTCAGTAAGAAGATTCTGAATGAAGTTAATAATATAAAGAACAATAATAGTCATTTCCACTCATTCAAGAATATCTGACCCGAGGAGCAAAGAATACTCACGGTTCGAAGTATGTCTATGCTTTCTAGTCTATACTTTACTTATCTTTGCTTTACATGAATTAACCATAATTTACTTTAATTAACTATTTTTTATCATTTAATATATTAAAAAAAGCAGAAAAGACAATTTTACTAAAAATAGAAATATTTTATACTTCACTAATAATTGAAAAAATTAAAAATCATTTTTGATTAGAGAACAATTTCCAAATTTTTTTTCTCACATTTTCAAAATTTTCTTGTGCCTAAATATTTCTTATATTATTACCTATCTACATAACCATTTTGTTGTATGAAAAAAATATCTGGGTTTAACCGAAAAATACCGAATATTTACTATTTGGTTTATAACTAGATGGGGGAGTTTACGATAAATTTGTTGTTCCATTTAAAGTTTTAAATCACCTGCTAGTTTTTGACATTTTTCACTCATTTACCCTGTATAATATTCGGTTGGAACGCTGATCACTACATTATCACTAGAGTTTGGATATTATATAGGCGTTTTTTTACGATTTAAAACAAAGCTATGTTAGCTATAAATTCAATTTATGGTATTTAAAATAAAATACGCGAAATTTTATTTTAATTTTTTCATTTTAATGCTTTTTTGGAGGCTATTTTTACTTTTAGTTTTTGTGTTTTTGTTTTGAGTAATATTTTTTCAAAATGTGTTTAAACCAACGTATTTTTATGATCAATGTTTCTAAATAAATTATTTTCAGTGTTTAAAAACTATTAATCGTCAATACAATACGGGTATCACGGGTAAAGTAGTAAAGTAACAGCGAGGTGGAAAACCAGAATTTATAGCAAAATTCTACATTATTTTCTAGATAAACATTACATCCACTAACGGTCAACTGGCTGTCACCATCAAATGTTTGATTGTTTTTTACATTTATTTTTAAATAGTATTTTTATTTACCAGCATATCATATTTTAATGTATTTATTTACAATTTAGATAAAACGGAGTGGAAGGTTAGTCGGTACGGGTTGTATTTTACGACACATTGCCTGCGTTATCGAGTGGCTTGGAAATCGTACGGTCACGTTCCTCTTTCGGTTTGTTTATGGATAGAACATATGTATACATATATGTATTGACATTTCGTGAAAAAATGTGCACAGTGTGCGGGATTTGAACCCACGACCTCACACATCGAAAGTCATTGAAACGCATTACCGTAATCCGGTACTACAGCCACCGCTACCGCTTATTTCTTCATTATCGATACACTATCGAGCTATTTAAGCCATAGACCCTGTAAGATATAAGGACTCAAATTCATCCCTCTTGTGCGATTGAGAAGACAACCCTGCCGCGTAATCCTCCCCTATTTAAACTAAAAAAAAGTGGAGTAAAAATGAATGACAAACTAATTGAAAGAGCGAATTCGAGTTGACTCCTTAGTCCTTGGACCCACCGTTTATTAGTAGTATTAAATACCTACATTATAATATCACCAATAATGTATTTAAAAATAGTATTAAATTATTTTTAAACTTAAAATTGTTTTAAATACGTCATAATGTCACCACTATTATGCCATATTTAAAAATATTATTTTTAAAATTGGAAAAAATTCGACCGAAGTGACCGTTAATAGTTATCAATGTTATCATCATATCCGTTTCCTACCAAAGATGATACTATACTATTGTCTTAGTGTTATATTATTATAACATTTATTTTTCCACTCGTCCGTACGTACAAGCATACGTATTTATGTATAATACTTCAAGTATATTGTCATATATTGGAAAGCACTTTATTCGTATACGGGAATATTCTTTGTAATTTCAATGTATTTTAAAGTCTTCGACATATAATTATAGTATTAAAAAGGCGTCTTTTAAAAAGGAAATAATAAAAAATAAAACTCAAAAAAATAGTAAAACCAAAACTATATTTTTATTCCTTTGTCTTCAACAATAAAAACATAATAAAATTAAAACAAAAATGTAAAACCCAGGAAAAACAATACTAAAAAGACTTGACCTCAGAAAAAGGAGTCCGACCACTCGGTTCGACAAAATCCCTTGTCGAAACGAGTCTCATACCCAGACTCAAAACTAGTGTGGACTTCACCGTGCCCACACGAATCTCATTCCAAGATTGATTTTGGATCGTCTTTTTGGATTCAAAGACGACCCAAAACGAACATAATCGAGACCCCACTCTCTGACGTCACCTTTAATTATTTAATTATTATTATTGTCTACTAAAATCTTAAATCTACACCCGTTCGATTTTGCTTAATTACTAGTTCCCATACATTACACTTTTTTTGTCTCGGCAGCATTTTGCTTCATTGACGAATTTTTCTTATTGGCTAATTATCATGGTTTAAAACTACTTATTTGGCTAAAACTTACACTACAGGTATTATATACACAAATACAATGACATATTTACATATTCTTAATAATACAACAATATATATCATCGGCACGAGGAAAGTGAAATTATTATTATTATTTTTTTTTTACAGACCAAGGGCAACGTTTACGCAGTTTTTTCAAGCATTCGGAGGCCCACGTCAACGGCTTTGTCGTTCCGGGAGTATTAATTTAAAGACCTGAACTGCCATATCCGCCAACGAAGTCTGCGTCGGAATTTAATGTATTTCATTTTATTTTGCTAAAATCGTATGTCGTGAAAAAAAATGCGGATCTTCTCGAATACGACCTTTTTCGACTGTTTTTCCGTGCGTGTTATATATTTTATTATATAATCATATATAATACGTACATTATATTCGTTTTAAAAAATAAAACATAATGTCCACAGCACAGTAAAATAAACGTCTGTCCAAACCAACAACTATACGTTTGGGTACATTTTACAACGATTACGAATGATTATGCTTTAGAGGGTTTTTTTTTATACATATATACTCTAAATGTCTAAATTCGAAAAGGGCGGCTTAATATTAAAAACGTTTTTCAAATTGGCTGGTTGTTAACTGTAATATTTATTTATTTTCATTCCACCAGATAGCTGTTAATGGAATCCATTCGCGTATTATATCGTGTATAGTTATGAAATGTAGCAGTGGAAAAGTGTTACAATGTGAAATTTTAATAATTTGACATTAAGATCAAAAAAATTAATACGGACGAACTCATATGTATATTACTTATCGTACTAAAAACATGTCAAAAATCGTAGTGTCCATTTTTTTTTTTTTTTTTTTTCCATAGCCGTTTAAAGTTAGAATTTGTGTAAAACTGATTTTAAGTGAAATAAGCATTTTTTTTTTTCAATTAAAACCCCATAAATAATTGTATTCTTAATCCAGTAGAATTTTCTTGCCAAAATTCGTGTGTTTTTCTACACAGGATATAATTTACATGAAAGTTAGCTTACTAAATAATTTTTGACAAGCATTTTTAGTTAGAATTACGACTTAGATGAGGATTGATCCAAATAATAGCAGATTTATTTTCCTTTTTATTACGTAATATATTATACAAACTTGATAATTGACAAAAAATAATGGAACTGACATAGGTTAATCTGTTATTAAATAACAATTTTTAAAGATACTGAACATAATACTGACAACTTTAATTGTATAATAACTCTATTAAGAAACGTTTTATTGAAGAAATAATTTTTCGTTTTTTTAAAATTCAATACACCAATCTAGAATATATTTGAACAAAAGCCGGACATACTTCGCACGATGGGTGTACTTCGCACGACGGGTGGTATTCTCTTGACGGGCGTATTAAATTTTAAAGAAACGATAAATCATTTCTTCAGTAAAACGATTCTGAACGAAGG
>JAIPRM010009719.1:0-14468 GCA_025469315.1 Stegophylla sp. TES_Ste_2020 | reverse complement strand
AACAAAAATAATAATACAGATAGGAACAAACAAACAAAAAAATATTTTTAATAGAAACTGAACATTATTTTTATCAATAAATAAAACTTTTATCAATACATTTTTAACAGTAGCAAAATATATAATAATAGGTACTTAATAAGCCACACGACATTTACAAAATATTGAAATGTACGTTTGGCCGTTTGGTAAATAATAAGTGAAATTGTTTTCGACAAAAACGTATTTTAAAAACTCGCAACAAAATCTACTGCTTAATAGTGAATGCACTAATTTTGTGGGGGCCTCTGGACCTGGGCCCCATGGGCCCCGCCCTAAATCCGGCCCTGTATATATATATATATATATATTTTGATATTTTTAAACGCTAAAAAGCGAATTTTTGCCTGCAACCTGTAGATTGCAGTAGTTCGGGTCGAGTAGTTCGCGTTTTTATTGTCTCTCGGCGCGAAGCACCGAGCGGCAACAGCGAATTATTATTATATTATTCACTGCACACACACACACATTGGGTTTTGGTTTGTTTTTCGAATTGAAATTTGGCAACGGCATTGGATGCGAGAAAGAGATGATAGATACTAGTGCTGCTGCTGCTGCTGCCACGAAGAAAGAGAGAGAGAGAGAGAAGACAAAACAAAACAACGAACATGAAAAAAAAAAATAATAATAATAATAAAAATAAAACGCTCGAGAACCGGTCTCGCGGGGCTGCGCCCAGATGACCGTCATCGTCGTGCACACACACACAACTGTGGTCCGTGCAGTTGGAAAGTATATTATAAGAAACTGGTTTACACGAACACACATTATATATATATATATAAGTATTTTGAAAAATAAAAGAAATAATAATAACAAAGTGTTGTAAACCCACGTCGCCTAAATTGTGTGCGTGTGTTGTGTGTGTGTGTGTGTGTGTGTTTTTTCTTCCATTAAACCAGTATATACATAATAATATACGCCAGAGAATCACACTGTGTGCACGCATAAAGTGTATACGAAATCCGATTGTCACGTCACGAGAGAAAGAGAGGAAAAGGTTTCCAAATCGTTTTTGTCGTCGTCCACACTCGGGCAGACCCGTAATATATACTATAACGTATGTATTATAAATCATTAAGAGTTATTCGACAATAATACGTGTTATATTATATACGAATTTGAAGATAATGTATAAAAAAAAAAAAAAAAAAAAAAAAACACTACTAAACTCTGAATAATAATAATAATAAAAATAAACACGGAAAACGAGCTCGGAGCTATACGAGATACACGCGCGTTTAATATTTTAATACGCCTATATATTATATATTATTCCGAGACTGGTTAACAATAATTAATATTATACATTTTTCATTTAAACGGATTAAAACGTCCGAGGTGTGGGACGAGTGAAGGGTGGGGGGGACGAAGCTGATTTAACCGAACGGCCGTGAGAGAACGAGTCGGTTTCATTATTATTATTATTATTATTTGTGCCTTAGTCGTGAGGCTGCGATTTAGAGGCGTGATTTCTTCGTTTCCATCTCGTTCGTATAACAATATTATGATAAATAAATCTCCGTACCCATCGTCCGCGCAGACGTTTTAGGAAGGAGATGGACGATTTTTGGACGCTTTCGTGGATTAAAAAAAAAAAAAAAAAAAAAACACCGAAGTCCAAAAACGACATTCGATTATGTGTAAGTACGCGGAAATAAGGACGAATATTGCACTATACGTTCGATAGAAACCATCAACCGACTCTCAACATAAAATTTTTAAAATATAATAATAGCTAATTATTTGATTATTCACGTTTTCGTACGAGTTTACAATACAAAACCGGTGTACTTACAACTGAGTGGTGCAAATACAGGTTTTCGCACTTGCACATTTGAAACTAGAGGATGGAGATGCCGCGGTCAAATAAAACAATTTTTCTACACAAAAAAAAAAAAAATCCAGTGATCATTCTTCGTTTATTATATTTAATCTCCCTGTTTTAGAAATAAAAATAAAATATAAATAAGGCGACCAGATAAACGCGTGGAATAATAATTATTGACAGTAGGGAGGAAACAACGAAATCCGTGACACAGTATTTATTTTTTTCTCGTTTACCGGCGCCAATACGTTTTCTCGTGGTCATTTTATACGACTGATTTATTTTTCAGTCACTGACTACTGATGAAACTAATAAAACAAAAAAAACTCGGAGAGTCGCCAGAAAACGCGTTGTATTAAAAATACATACTGATTAGACCAGATTTGATCGATTTTGATCTCTGTTTTATGGAACAATAATACCTAATTGTTGATCGTAAGCCAAAATCAATATATAGATCGAAAAAAAAAAACAGGAAAACACCTATCAATACTATTACGATAACATATTATATTAATATTATAATATAAATATTATTAAGAATATTATATTCTTCAATGATATATCGTATTATTGAAGAAATAATTTATCATTTCTTTAAAATCCTACATACCCACCTAATGTATCTGACCCCGAGAAGTGAAAAATACCCGTGGCGCAAAGTATGTCCAGCCACCTTGTCTATACTTTACTTTACTTCTACTAGTATTTATTTTCCAGCTGCAATTTTTTTGAAGTCATGTTAAAAAAAAATTTTCGATTTTACGAAAATTCCGGTAATTGCATATTTTGCCATTTTTTTGTCAATTTTTCCATACGAAAAAGTGTTTACGGAAAGAGAAAAAAAAATAAACATCATTGTAAAATCACTACTAGCTTCTTCGCTCCACTCGAAATTTAAAACATTTGTGTGACTACGTTAGCCGACGGAATTCGATGTGACGAAAATACCTTGAAATTAATCCAAAAAAAAAAAAAATGACACAAAATGGCCAAAAAAAAAAAGACGAAGAAAAATTATTTAAATAGTTAAACTGTGTGGAAAAAAGTCCGATATACTTCGCACGACGGGTGGGATTCTCTCGACGGGTGTATTGAATCAAAAAGAAACGATAAATCATTTTTTCGATAAAACGATTCTGAACGAAGGAAGTTAATAATATAAAAAATAAATGAGAAAAAAAAAATGTTAGAAAAACGTTCAAAATTTTTTTTCATATTTTCAAAATTTTCTCGCGCCAAAATCTTTCCTATATGATTTTCTATCTATGTTTAAATTTTCATATATTTCGGATCGAAAAATGTTTGTTTCCGAGTCGATTTGTCAAATTTTGAGTAGTTTTTTGCGAAAAAAAAAAAAAAAAAATTGAAGAATTGAAAAATTCAAAAAATAACCCATCTAGAGGCGAATCCGGTTTCAAAAAGTTACTGATCGAAACTTTTGGACAAGAGTGTTTCCATACGAAAAAAGTTGTACACGGAAAAAATAAAAATAAACATCATTGTAAAAATTTTTCACTTCGTTCAGAATCTAAAACACACTTTGTTAAAGGAATTCGCAACCCTATTAAATATAGATACGATATAAACGCAAAATAAACCCTGAATTTCGGGGACACGTGGTGTCGACGAGCGATAGTTTGCGCGTGCGTAGAGGACATTTTGTTTGTTTTTTTTTATTTTTTTTTTTCGTTTCCTAACGCGAAAACAAAGTGCACGAAAATAGAACCTAATACTACGTACTATCGTTTTATTTCGATTATTTTTATTATTCTTTCCCCCCACCCCCGCCCCCCCCCGAATCAATTATAATGATAATCACGTTCGGCGCGCGTTTAGAGGAAACCGCGCGTCGTCGTCGTAAACACACGTGGTGGACGCGTGCGCACGCTGTGTGTTCTCAGGGACGATCCAAACTTTGCGCCACACACACACACACACACACAACTACCGTTTTTGACGAAACATCAATATCATATAGAAAAAATGAATCACATTTTCGATTTCGTTCAAGGAAAACCACTGGCGCGCGGCCATAAGGCCATCGCGTGTACCGACTTCGCGCGTCGTATACAAAAACGCGGACTCAAAACACAGCGTATCTATGTAAAATAATATTATGTATATAATACTTATGTATTATACAAGTGAAAAAATAAAAATTCCTATTTTTAAGCACATCAAAAAATAATTTGCGTAACGATCGAGCGCACGACCACGATTTCGGGCACCGCCGAATCGTTCGTATTCAACGGGGGACGCGGCAAGTGATTTCTGTTGGAGTCCGGAAGAACGGAATGATGATAAATAATAATTTAAATGAGGTCCGGGGAAAAAAAAAAAAAATGATTATTATATTTTTATAAATAGTAAAATAACGTGACCAGCGCGTTTTCCTGTTGTTACAATTAAAAATATAATATGATAAATGATCACTGAGCTATTTGTTGTCAGAAATTACAAATATCTTCTCTTCCTTAGCCGAAATTTTTGAAATCGGGAGGTCGTGAAAAATAATTATTGATACGCAAAGCGCGTTTAAGGGGTGAGAATCAATTGATGTTGTTCGATAAATATAGGCGAAAATAGGAAGAGAGAGGCCTAATTTTGGACGCTTATCCCCACGAAATCGTTCAAATTCTCCCAAAAATTTTTTTATAAATTTCACACGGTTAATAGGGGAGAGTAAATGAAAAAATAAATATTTTAGCTAACCTAACCTAACCCTTCCTCCAAAAAAAAAAAAAAAATTTTATTCTAATTTCAAAAATGTTAGTAAAATCAAACATTCTAGCTAGGTTGATTGCAAGTATCTTATAGTTTGAAAAAAATATACATTTTTTTTTTTTTTTTTTTTTTTTTATAATCACAGTTAATACCATATTCATTTAAGATATTATGTTGTCGGTCCACCAGTCGGTCATGTTTCTGCCCACCGCTGATTTAGAGGGTACACAATATTTTATTATAATATTGATGTTTCAAAGTAAGTTTATTATGGGTTTTCGTTTTTAACGCGACGGTTATACTTGTAAAATTCAAATTTTCCACTGGGTCTCGCAATTTTTATTCTGTTGATACATCAAAACGATAAATAATACTTCATTTGACTAAATGAAAACTCTCCTGTGTCCTTGTGAACTTTGTCGAAATTTCAATAATCATCTCATAACTATATTATAATTAAGGACATCTGTGAATTTCGCACGTTTTTCGATTTTTATTCATAATGAAACTAAATTGATACTTTTTAAAATTTCTTAAATTGTACACTTAAATTTCTAAAAAAAACTCGTTAGTTCATTTTACGATCATAATTATTGATCTTATAGTATCCTAAAGATTTCTAGATTCTTATATTTTATTTTATTCAATAATTTCATTTAAAAAATTTTAAATCAACAGCAAGTCAAAAAAACTGGATTAATATGATGGGACGGAAAATCCCGTATAAAACAGGACGTATGATCACCCTAGATTATACGTGTTATTAGCATATTATAATAAACAGTGCAGTTAAAAGACGATCGTCTGGGGTGGTGGGATGGGGGGGGGGTGCGCGTCACGGTGGCGGTGGTGGTGTATGATTTATTTGGGGAAAATTTTAATAGGATTTGACGTCAGATTTGTCGCGGGTCCCCGGGGTCAATCGATCACTACGTTTTGACGGTGTTCGGCGCGTAAAAATAATATATAAAATATAATAAAAATCCTTTTACGCCTTAAATTATTACTTTTTATGCGAACGCGTATAATAAAATATATTATATTATCTTCGTATATTATTATTATTATTATTATTATTATTATGTGTATAAAATGAACGAAAAGAAAGACGAAAAACAACCCGGGCCCGTAGGTACAATGTCGGGTGGAGTGAAAAAAAAAAACCCATTAAACGTGTTCGATCTTTGGATATTATATATATATATATATAATTCATTTTATTATTGCCGTTCCTTTTAACGTCCGTGAGCGACGACGACTACGTGTATAATAAGTTGTACGCGTGCATTGTGCGATGAACTATAAAAACGATAAAGTATCTCCTCCTCCTGTATTATATGCGCATATACGGGTCGTCCCACGGGGAGTAACTCAACTACTCTTAATCCCAAGGGATGATGCAAAGGGTATAACTGCTAAAGTCCCAATAATATACTGGTAATATCGCATATTTTTGTCCCTGTCTTGTGCAGCCAGCTAGGTGAGCTAAAAATCTGTTTCATAACTAGGGCTAGGAACTTATAGCTCTAAAAACGTACCAAATATGCTGCTAAATCTCTAAATCTCTTATGAAACATAAATTTTACTGTAAAACTCAAAATATTTAAAAATTGTATTGTATAATACATATTATATTTTTATATATTAATTCTCTTTCTACTAATTTATGAAATTTCTTTTTTTATCTTTATTCTTTTTTAAGCTTACATTTAAACGAATAATATTCAATCTCTTCAGTTATTCAGAGGAAAAACTTTCCGGTACCAAGAAAACTCAAATTAAACATTGAAAAATATGTGAAATATGCACTTATATCGAAAAAAGACAGTTAAATATGCAAAATATGCAAATTAAAGAAAACTGCATCAAACTCCTAATGTTATGAAACGCATTTCTATATTACTTACCTATGTTTTGAATGATTTTTGAAAAACATCCTAATTCCTATAAGTCCCTAGTCCTATTCACAACCTAATTAGTCCATTTTTGTCGTTTTTTTTTCTGTGTATTTTTGCATGCATTAGAAATTTGTTTAAGTAATTGTGTATATTAATGATTGATTTTTTTTTTGCACATTCAAACATTTTTTGTAAAAATATATCCCATAAAACAAAATTCAAACACAAAGTTACAAGTATGAAAACAAAAAAAAGTAAAGTAAAAGCGAGAAAGTCGGACATACTTAGCACCACGGATATTCTTCGCTCCTCGGGTCAGATACTCTTGTTAGGTTTGTGGGATTTTAAAAAAACGATAAATAATTTCTTCAATTAGACGATTCTGTACATTAATTCATTATTTAATATAGTTATTTATTTAATAAGAATTAAAATTAAATAATTTCAATTGATTAAAATACTTAATAATACATCAGTGTTGTTCGTATTCAACAAAAATGACATCGTTAAGCGACAGACAAAATATAAAAAAAAAAAATATATATATATATATATATATATTAAATTATGTATAAACGACTAAATCGAATAATAAATAAATAAATCAGAATATTCAATGCCTACACTGACAAAGTATACGATATTCTAATCAATACGTTAAATAATTCGATTCAATATGTATACTGTATACATAATGCGAAATGGATCTCTATTCATTTTTAAACTCGTTTTTTGAAACGTGTTTTCAATTATTAATTCTGCGATTATAAATTTTAGACTCAGCTATGGAAACGTCACGAGGCAAATCCAAAAAGATTAATAATTTGGATAAATTTAAATCGTTTATTTTTATTGATTTTAGAATAAAACGTACCTTCATTTGAATATAATATTGTATCTCTACGAAAACATATTTATACAAGCTATAACTTAATAATAGTCATTCAATTATTATTATTATTTTTTTTTCTGATTAATTAACCTAATTTAATGAAACCTGTAGACAATTTTATTGTCTACAATATTTAGGTTAATGCTAAACATAATATTCGATTTTAGACTCATTCGTGATGTTTACGTCTAGAAGTGACCGTGTTTGTTTCTTCCGAGTTCCTAATATAAAACATCACACACAAAATTTGTGTGTTATTGATATACATTTTCATGTATATCAATTGTACAGAGAAAATATCGAATTATCTTTATGACAATAATTATAAATTCCGACCCTAGATACTTATAATGTTTATTTTTAATAAAAGTGTTCTTTTTTTTTTTTTATTAGTTATTTCTATATTTTGTTTAGAAATATTACTAACAAGGCGAAGAAATTACATTTTCGAGGTTTTCGAATTATTGAGGTTCAACTGATATTCTTTTTAAAACTCTTTAAATTGATTTTTTTCAATCTAAACAATAAATTCGATTAAAATTCGAAATATTTGAAGTCCTTGTTTCGGCTAGCTTTATATATATATATAAAAAAAAAATTTTCATCATCTCAATCATCTCAGTACAAATTGTTACATACAGGCATGTGGGAATCGAATTTTTATCAGGTCAAAAATATACAAAAAAATATGTATAGAAAAGTTAGTTTTTATTTGGTTTAGTAATTCCGTGGTTAAAAAAAAGACAAAAAAATGATAATTAATCTTGGAAACAAAAGTTAAGCTTTAATCAGATTTAATTTAATTTTTAATAGTTTCGTTAAAACCAATAGAAAGAAGAAAAGCAAATGCCCAAAACTGTAAAAATAAATTGTAAGATTAATCTTTCCAACATGTCTGTTTAGAACACGTTTTGAAATTAATGTTTCTTAAAAGGTAAACAAAAAAGACGAAATTAGCTGAAAGAGTAGTGAAATAAAATTTCGCGCATTCTAACCCGAGTGGGTCAAATCGAATTATAATTGCTGACTCATCACCGTTTTAGACCAATCAGATGAAGCAGAAGCAAATTCCTAAAAAATCTGCTCTACTCTAACCCGAGTACCAAAATTTTCTATTTTTTCGAAAAAACAGGCTTACCTAGGGATCCCATACGTCCCGTATTTTACAGGATTGTCCCGTATTTGAAGCGTCCCGGTGTCCCGATAATAAGTCCAACATAACACTTTTGTCCCGTATTTCGGATGATCCGTCCCATATGTACCTTATTTTAAAGTAATTTCAAAAATCTTTTTATTCTTTTTTTAATAACGATTGATAGGTAAATGATAATAATTATACCTGAATCGATTGATAACAATATTAATAAAAACCAAATGTTTACTAAGAGTTTGTATAAATTTGTAACGCCTAAACTAAATCTTAATAACTAGTTGCTATATAGTTTCACAATATTTTTTCACGTATAAAAACTCATAGTGTATACTTATTTCAGAAATAAAAATATACTTTTACGTAACCTAACAAATTTCGAGACCAATTTAGATTTCGAGCGACTGCAGAATCCTCAACTCTCACCAATGTCTATGAGCAAATTAGAAGTATGATATTCAAAATGTCTCGTGTATTTTTTAATTAACAAATCTGGGATCCAGCTAGGAAGTTACCCTTCGCGCGCGGACTCTGTATATAAATCGCTTGAATTCTCCCCAGTGCCGCCGATTTCTCTCCCCTACCCCTGCTCCTCCCCCCCCACCATCATCGAAGCCAGTACGTACGTAGTACCTATAACCTAACCTAACTCACACACGCGGTTTGTATATAATAATAATAATAATAATAGTTACATTATATACGAGAACGGTCGCGCATTGTTATATTGTTGGGCGATATACTGTAAGTAATAAAAACACAAAATGTACGCGAGTAAGCGCACACACACATTATAATAATATATTTTATGGCCAGAGAGAGAGAGAGAGCCAAGCAATCTGCGCGACGGCAATAAAACGACGTTTGTTTATTGTTCGTTTGATAAGAGAATAATGTAACATAATATAATATATTATAATACGTTAAAATAATAATAATATATTATAACATATAACATAACATAGTCGGCTGCTGCGGTTTTTATCGCTTATATTATTATTATTATTATTATTTTTAGGACGTTATTATTGTAAAGGTGCGCGCGCACACAATAGACCTTGTGTGGTGCTCTGTTTTCGTGGACGCGATATTTCGCCGTTGTCGGGTGTGTGAAAACGTGCGACCGGATTTTTCTTCACCGTTTTCTTCGTCGTTGCGACTACTTGTACATTGTTGTTGTGCCCTGGGCCGGACTTAGGACTAGGCTACCTAGGCTATATAGCCTAGGGGTGCCACGTTTTTTTTTTTTTTTTGGGGGGAGGGAAGGAACGCTTTCTTCTTTGTTTTTTTGTAGATATTAGATATAATTCCTATCTGCAAATTGAATTTAACATCTACTAGAATACTAATCTTACTCGACAAAAATTTAAGACTTAATTTTTTGGGTCGACTTAAAAATAATTTTAAATTAATCCATTATACATTTTTATATAGTCATAAAATTGGTAAATTAATAAGGAATGGGGCTCTAAGCTCTTATTGAATAAATGATGTACTATGAAGTAGGGGCGTTGATTTTTTACTAGCCTAGGGGCGTGTTTTAAGTAAATCCGGCCCTGGTTGTGCCGTTTTGTGTTTTGCACGGCGACTATTTTATGGAGTTTAGAAAAATTTTGCAATTTTCGAAAGACGCGGGAAATCGGCCGATTTGGTTGGGGGAGGGGTGGCAGCAGTGTTCGAATTGGAAATGGAATAGAAGAAGGGGTGTGTGTTCTCGGGCTTTCGATAAATAAGCGTCCCCTCGAGCTATGTAATAATTCATATGCTACAAAAAAAAAAAAAAAACACTTAGTAAGGGTGCTCTCGAAATTTTATAAAATAGCTCCGTCCTCCTGCGCACCCCCTCAATTCGAACACATTGGGTGGCACTTTCTAGTGGATGCCAAATTTTGGCAAAGCCACGGATATTCTTCGCTCCTCGGGTGGGATAGTTTTTTGGTGGTCGTGTTGAATATTGAAAAAAACAAAACATTTTTGTTTCTTCGATGAAACTATTCCGAGCGCATCAAAATATCAAATTGCTTTGAACGTAAAAAAAAATAAAAAATTAATATCATTTTTCGTAAAAATGACCAGTGTTATAATACAATTTTTGACATTTTTTCACGTTAGTTAGACATATCTATGTATACATGAATAAGGTTTTGTTGAATATTCAGCTAACAATATCAAAAAGTCGAGAAAACCTAAGAAAACACAAGATAATTCCAAAATGCTTTATTTACTCTCTAAAAATGATTGGATTTTGACGAAAAAAAAAAAAATGACCGTCTTTATTACACTATTTTTGATAATATATGAAAAGTTCAAGTTTCTAGTCTTATTGGTTTCGGAGTTATAGTAAAATCGATAAAAAAAAGATTTCATTAAAACCTAGTTTACTGCGAATGATGCTGATTTTACTTACATTTTTTTATCAGGTTTTTCCTCGTTTTTAAAAAAAAGTACTGTGAAATTTGAAAGTAATCAACAGTTTTCTATACATAAAAAAAAAAAAAAAAAAAAATACTTTAGAAAAACGTATACATATAAAATAAATAAATAAACATCATTGTAAAACACTAGCTTCTCTGCTACACTCAGAATCAAAAATCGATTCGAATGTTATTATATACATATATATATATATATATATTATATATTATCTATGATTTAATATTTTTTTCGTGCATCTGAAACGTAACAAAGTATTGTTCTCTATCCACACTGTCGTCACATGACAGTGTCTTTTATTGAATTAAATATTCTTTAAATACGCACATAATAATATAGACATATGGAAGAATAGATTATTTTAATCTATTTCTTTAAATCTAAACTTGTGAACGAGTAGTGAGTTGACAATTGAATTAGATAAAAAAAAAAAAAAAAAAAAAATGGTGTTTCTATAAATATAACAATAGAGATAAATAATTATTAGATTGACAGTACAATGAGCAAATAAAATCGGAAAAAATAAATAATAATTTAAAATGATTAAAATAATTGTAATCAATAACTTGTTTAATATTGTTATCATGATTTACATTTAATTACAGTTAAGAGAAACAAAATACTGATAAACAACATCACTATATAATGCAGACTCTTATACCAATAAGTTTTGATTATTATTTATAGTCATTTATATCAGCTATTGTAACTATTATTTTCCCGTATAATAAGCCAAAATGAGTATAACACTCCAAAATTACACAGAGTGCTTATTTTCACATATTTTCACACAGTGGATATTCTTCGTTTCTTGGGCTCCGGGATACCCTTGGTTGGTTTGGTGAGTTTTCGAGAAATGATAATCATTTAAAAAAAAAAAATGATTCCGAGCAGAGTTTCAGTTGATTATGCACAAAACAATAGTTGTAAATTCTAAATCGTGTGATCTAAACAATTCTATGGCAGAATATCTCGAATTGAGAGTTAGTCAAATGTGGTCGAATCGTTTTTAAATTATTTTTACAGTCCGTAAATAAAGTATAATACTGTTGTCTTTAATCGTTTTCAGGTCACAAAATTTTAATTTTTTCAGCGAATTTTCCAGTTTTTACTCGATTTTTCCAACAGCCTTTCTCTGGTTTTTTTGGAAATACTTACTATTGATAATTGACCTATAACATAAAGAGTACCCTGCGAGCGAAATCCTCTACCGGAAACCCGTGCTATGCATACATACCCACGTACTTATCCGAGCGAACACCGTACTCGGAGTACTCGAAAATAAACACCGTTGTAATACTACAATATTATAAAATAATGGCTTCTTTGGTCCACAAAAAAGAGGCACTCATGATAATAACACACTACGTCGTCATACAGAAATACGCGTTGCCGAGCAGCCGCGTACGAAATGAATAATAATAATAATAATTCATGAACGGTTTCCATATGGTGACCACACCCGATTCCACGGCCAATGTGCCGGCCGCCGTTGTAAAAATAGAAAAGACTGTTCCGAAGAGTTCTGAATTATTCGTTTCTTCATTTTTATCGCAATAATATTGACGTTTATTATGTGCCCAGCCGAACCGCACACGTGCTCCTCGATCCCGTTGTGTTTTCGTCCTGGGATTCGCGCTGTATATGCATCGATAACCGTCGCCTCTCCTTCTCTTATTATTTCTTTTATTTATCTTATTATTCCTTCTCTTATTTTCTTCCTCTTTCTCTATTTCGTTTTCTATACTATTTATACGCATCATATATTATCAACAAGTAGTCGTCTAAAAGTGTCTAATAGCACGGGGGATCCTCACAGGGTTTCGTCCAGTTATCCTACTACTTAGGGGTGGAGAGTGAGCAGAATGCGAGGGATGTACTTTGTAACGTATGGTCGCGTTAACTCTATAAAGGGAAGACGCTTAAAATGATCTAATGATTTTTTTTTTTTTTTTTGATTAAACAAAGAATTCCCTTTAAACACGAATAGTTTAATTTTAAGATAAGGGGGCCAACTCGTATTCACTTGTGCGTACAATAAATTACAATCCTTGGATTGCACGATTTGAAATTTGGAAAAATATGATATGTGAAAAAGCAGGGCATATTTCGCACAATGAGTTTTCTGCACTCCTCAGCAGTGGAACTTGGTAGACGTGTTAAATTTTTAAAAAAACCTTTAAGTTGTTTCTTTAATAAAACGATTTTGAGTGGAGTTAGGTTTATGTAAGGTAATTTTACTTTCAAAAAAAAAAAAAAAAAAATTACTCGGCCACATTTATATCCTAGGAAAAAATATATGAGGTAAAAAAAAAAAAAAATACAAAATCCTTTATTTTTTTATAAATTTCTATATCCAAATTATTTTGCATTTTATTGTGTACCTATATGTTTAAATTTTCATAAAGTTCGGATAAAAGAAAAGTTTTAAGTCTATTTTGATATAAACTGTTGGGTAATTTTCTCCAAATTTTGGAGAAATTATTGAGAATTTTCAAAAATGACCTCCTAAAAGTACGATCTACAGGCAAATTTTGATTCAAAAAGTCGCTAGTCGAAACATTTGGACAAGTATTTCTACATGAATACTTATTGACATGAAAAAAAAAAAAAAAAAGACAAATAATAAACATCATTGTAAAGACTCTAAAAATGGATATTTTGAAAAAATGAACCTTTTCATTTGCCTACTTGTTGCGTAGTAATTATAGCTGTACAAGAGGGGCCGCATAGATATTATTTATGCAGTAGGTTTTTCTTCGATTAAAAAATAATAGTTAATATTATGCGAAAGAGAAAATAGATACTTTTTTAATAATTTAAATTACTTCGATATATATATATATATATATATATATATACAGACGTTTTCACATTGTGCAATCATCTCGAGCCGAGTTGGTACGACGTTCTAACAAAACGAGAAGTAAGGTTTTTTTTTTTACAAAAAAAAAATAATAAATTGTGTCTTATCGTAAATGGAATATTGATTTTTAAAATAAATATTTAAATAAAAATATATGATCGCGTTCCATTGTTTGGTCCGCACATAATCGCAGAAGAACAGTGCTCTGTGTACACACCAGTGACCGATAAGCGTCCGGAAAAACTATTTTTACATCGATATCATAAGTCCACAACGGTCGTTGGACTATTTTCTAATCACTTGAATATTATTGATTTACATTTTCACGACGATCTGCTCTTCTGTGACGCGATCGGTATGATGATGTTAGATTCCGAACGAAGTGAAAAAGCTAGTGTTATTACAATGATGTTTATTTTTGTTTTTCATGTGTACAACTTTTTGTATAGAAATACTTTAAACAGGTCATTTTTTGAATTTCTCCTAAAACTAACTACCTAAAATTTGACAAAAACGACTCGGAAACCATAATTTTTTGATCCGAATTTTATGAAAATTTAAACATAGATAGAAAATCATATAAGAAAGATTTTGAAAATGTGAAAAAAAAAAAAAAAAAAACATTGGACATTTTT
>JAIPRM010009718.1:0-14470 GCA_025469315.1 Stegophylla sp. TES_Ste_2020 | reverse complement strand
TGAATTTGGCCCCCCCTTTTTTGAAATTTATTTTGTTGCCTTGTATGTAATTTGCAAATTTCAAAACCCAATTTGCAATTATTTGCAATTAATTTGCTAAATATTGGCGCTGGTTTGAAGCGAATCGACCAAAGTGGGGGGGCTAACTTCATGACCATGTACGTGCGGGTACAATTGAGCCACGCTAAAAATTTGTTTTACTAAATTTGTAACTACGATGTAAGTTAGTAGACTGAGACAACACGCATGTGGGTATAACATCCTTTCAAATTATTGAATTTTTCGACGATTATCCTATGATTTTACAAATTTTCATGCGATGCGTATTATTAACATACTTGTGCAGAAATTCAAAAAGAACACACTGACTTAAAAAAATTCGGATTATCAGAATTTGGTATTGAAGACACCTGATGCTATATATATATAGCATATAAATGCAAGTTTTATTGCACACCAAATAAAAATTTGAAAATCATCAAAAAATGTGTATTTATTTATTTATTTCATCATCTTATCCTCGCAAAACTCCATATCAATCTGAAGTAACTAGACTGAATTATTAAGTGTTACCTGACGTCGTACTCGCATGTGTTTTCGTTTTAAACACATACCACATAGACAAAACTCGTTTACGCAGTCTGAGTAGAACTCTCTCAATTTTGGTTCTAGAGTAAATATACCTAATATAAAATTTAAATATGACAATATTTTGGAGGACAAGACGCTGAGTTCCATTGTTCCAAATCCCAATGTAAAATACATTATAATCGTTTAGCATAAGCAATAATTTCAAAATTTTAATTTTTTCAAAAAAACGCAATTTTATATTTAAATTGTTTATTCAATTAAATTGTTGGTTAATTAATTTTAAACATTTATTTTTAAAATTAAATTTTGTTTGATTAACTGATAATACAACCAAATTCACAATATTCCCATTATTGTAGAAAAAGAAATTGTAACTTATGATGATGAAACTTCAAGTGATGAATGTTTCAAAACTGACAAAGAAAAATTAACATTTGACATTACTTTTTCTGTCGAAGAGTGGAATTCTATACAACCTAGAGAACACCTATACTTGGAAAAGCGTGGAGCTAGGATGTACAATATACTAGCACCATTTGAATGGAGTAATACCGTGCAAGACCACTTTTTCTTACATACAGGACTTCCTTGTTGTTTGACTTTTAAAAAAGGAAAAATCAGTGTATCTGGAATAGTTTATGTATCATTATCTGGTTGTTGTTCTGACTGTGGATCAATATTTAATGGTAATATTGATTCGATTCCTGCTGTTAATACAAGGTATTAAATTTATGTTATTTTATAAAATATTTGCTGAAGTAAAGTAATTTTATTATAGCTTGTGATTTTACAATGATGTTTATTTATTATTATTATTTTCTTTTTTTCTTTCTGTAAACACTTTTTCGTATAGAAATACTTGTCCAAAAAATGCGATCACTTTCTCTATAGAACCGGAGTCACACCCAGATGGTACTTTAGGGCAGTGGTTCTTTACCATTTTTGGTTCACGACACACTATTATGAATAAAGGGCGGATGTTCATGCATTTGCATATTTTTTTCCTTTAATGATAAAAGTTGCAGAGTAGGATAGAAATTTGTTTTGTAGCCTATAGAAAACGAAAATAAAATTTTTATATTGCATATATTTGCATATTTCGATCCATTTTTCTTTCAAAGCATATATATATTTTACTAGTGCATAATAATGCATATTCGGTATCTTTAGGTTGTACTTGACATTTAATATTGAATTATTATATATTTCTATTACTATTTTAGAAATTTTATCTCAATCGATAAATGCTATCGATTGGAATTACCTAATGCCTATTAGGGACCTATGAGTACTCTTAAATCTAAATTACCGTGACAGTTTATCGTTGTTCGTAGACCGATTCACAACCTTCGCGAGTAGTTACGTGTTCGTATTTTATAAAATTTGTTGATTTTTTTAAAATGCCAAAAGAGAAAAGTTCGTTAGTGGCGTGAATGGGATCATTTGTTTCTGAATTCGGTGAACAAGTTTTTTCAACCGATGGAAAGATTTTGTTTTGTAAACCATGTGGGATAAAGATCAATTGCGAAAAACGATTTTCTGTAGTGCAACATCTTAGTACATACAAACATAACCGTTCTGTAAAACGATATTCTGATAAAAACGAACTATCACAAAAGTTAATCACGCAGTCTGCACCAACTACCAAAAAATCTACATTAAATTTTGATTTATGTAAAACATTATTGTCGGCTAATATCCCATTAAAAAAAATTAATAATGTCGAAGTTAAATCATTTTTGGAGAAATATACCAATGAAGTCATTCCTGACGAATCTACGCTGAGGAAAAATTATTTAAATGATTGCTTTGAAGAAACTATAACAAAAATTAAATCAACATTTCAAGACAAAAAAATATGGATATCCATAGATGAAACAACGGACATTGAAGGTCGCTACGATGCAAACGTGATTATTGGATCATTAGATGTGGACAAGCCTGGTCAAATAGCTTTATTGAATTGTGAAATATTAGATAAGGCGAATTATTTTACTATTTCTAAATTATTTGATAAAACTCTTCATCTTTTATGGCTCGATGGCATAAAATATGAAAATGTATTACTTTTTGTAAGCGACGCTGCACCGTACATGATAAAAGTAGGTGGTGCTATAAAAGCGTTTTATGATAAGATGATACATGTTACTTGTTTGGCACATGGCCTTAACCGTGTAGCAGAAGAAGTAAGGCGCCTTTTTCCAAGTGTTGATAAACTAATATCTAGTATAAAAAAAGTATTTTTAAAATGTCCTAGTCGTATCGAAATATTTAGAAAAATATTACCATAAAATGTAATTTTAAACTGTTGGTCACTGCAATTGAAAATCTTGAAAAATCGGGTATGAATTTATATGATGCAATTAATATAGTAAAAAATGTAGAACGGAGTCTTAAAAGTAATCAAAACGACAAAGGAATTGCTGTGTTTAAAAAATTTCAAAAAGTTATACAAAACAATAAAGGTTTTAGTATACTGTGTACGATTTCAAATATTTTAAATGGTGAAGATAACACTATCAAGACAGAAGAAAACTTAACACCTGATGATTTAACTTATTTTAAATACGCACCTATTACATCGGTAGATGTTGAGCGTAGTTTTTCCAAATATAAACATTTTTTGACAGATAGACGACGTTCTATGCACTTCGAAAATATTTCAAAAACAATGATTATTCAGTGTAATGCACACATTTAAGTAAGTAAAATAAAATACATTTTACATTAATGAAAAAAATTAATAATAATTTAATTTTTTGGATTAAATCAACATTAAAAGAAGACCAATACGAGATCAATACCAATAAGATCAATTTTTATATAAATTATTCATCTATTTTATTTTTGTTGTAAGTTTTCAAAAGTTTCAGCTAATATTATTTACTATTTCATAGCAAATTAGATGTTTTTGAGCATATTTTTTAATTTTTTAGGAATATAATGATGTTTTTGTGCATATTTTGTACATTTTTTCAAAGCATATTTTAAAGCATATTTTTAAATTTTTTACAGCATATATTTAAGTTTTTTAGAGCATGAACATCCGCTCTTTAATTATGAATTACAAATTTTCACGGCACACGCACGCACTTTATAAACAACAACCACTTTGGTAACCATAAGAAGACATTAGTCATCGTTACGTGCCAATACATCCAGCTGAGTTCAAACTGCACACTGTACATGTATTGTCTAATCTGCACAATTGATTGACATTTTATAGACACAGTTTTATCAATGGGTGTAATAATTTGAATGATTAATAGTTTACTAGGACGTTGGTATGAGAAAAGAGAAGAGAACTTATGTGAAATAAACTAAAAACACAAGCATAGCAAATCATTATCATAACAAATATTATAAATGGAATAAACGTTAAACACGCTAACGGTGTGCGCACATGATTGACAAAAATATAATCACAAGTTTCAGATATTTCTTGTGGCACACCTAGTCGATTTCCACGGCACACCGGTTGAGAACCACTGCTTTAGGGAGACATTTTTCCAATTTCTCAATACCTTTTTCAAAAAACAGGGGAAATGTGCCAAAAAATTAACGAAAAACGGCAAAAAATGCAATTACCGGATTTTCAGTAAAATTAAAAAATTATTTTTATCATAACATAAAAAATAATGGAGCAATAAACTTGAAACTTTCACCAATTATTTTAATTGATTTCAAGAACATTTTATATAAATTTCAAAAAAATTTGATCAATTTTAAGTTAAGTACTTACAGCATTTTGAAAATTTTCGAAATTTCTCATTTTTTGTTAGTTTTTATATAATAAAATTTTTGATTTTTGATATTAAGACTTGAATATTTAATATGATATCACTGATATATATATATGTAATTGACTTGAAAAAATCTTAAAAATCGTAAGACAACTTTTTTCTCTACAACTGTTTGAATTTAAAATTTCGACGAAATTCGTCAGTTTTACATAAAATTACACATTTAAATTTTTCTTAAATGTACATTAGCACATTTAAGAAAATTGGCCGGACGGGTTTTCTCGAATCTTGGTGCCTAGATAGAGAATTTCATTGCAGATATTTTGGTGTAATACAATTCTGAGTGAACAAAAAGTTAAACATTTTACAAGGGTTTTACTGAAAAAATATCGTAGAAAATACGCATAAATATAGTGATATATATTTCCTTTCCTAATCATTCTAAGGAGGTTTATAATGTTTTTCTTATCGCCATCCTATGTATTTTTTGACGCTGAATACGATGGTGTAAATTAATATCCACGTGCATCAATAGTTACCTAATTATTTTATTCTATTTCGATAATTCAATATTTTCGGTTATTATAATATTAAATACCTACTATTTCACTCGTAACTTTTGAATGGCCTTGTGTGCAGTTGACACAATTATAATGGGATGTGCGACGGTACGGGGCTAAAATCCAATTCGGTAGCCTAAATATTTTGCATTTTTATTTTTTTTATTTTATTGAAATTTTAAATTATTTATAAAGTAATCATTAGATGTAAGTGAATATATGAAAATCAATTTTCGTTTTTTGTTAACGTTATAGGTTACAAAATAACTTTTAATTCAATTCTTCAAATCTCATAATTATTATTGTGTATTAGTTGAAGCTCCGTTCAGAATCGTTTTATTGGAAAAATGATTTATCATTTCTTTGAAATGCAATACAACTGTCTAGACGTCTAGAGTATCTCACCCATGGTGCGAAGGACACCCGATGAGCGAAGTACACACTTTTTTTATGTTATACTATTGCAAACAAAATACCTGTAAAAATCTGGTTCCTTGAAACATGTTCAATTTTAAAGCTTTCTTTATTTTGTTTTTTCCACATTTACACACATCACATAAAGTACGATCACAATAAGTGGTTTAAAAATGCTGATGTTTATTTATTATTTTCCTTCTATAATTTTGTTTTTGTTTTGTTAACTAATAGAGTTGTGATGAATTGTGTTTACTTTGGAGATTTTCGTGTAAAACACTTTAATAAACGAAGGTTGATTGGATCTCAAAAAACGCGAGCTTTAGATGCCATGTGCATACATAAAGTTGATCCATCTGTATTTGTGCAAAATCAAGCCAAAATTCTAATGAAAGAAGGTAAATATATATTATACCTATATATATAAATATATATTATAATATTAATTGAATAAAATTAAATATGTTATTTTAGTTATTATGGGATATAATTGGAATTTATACAATTTTACTTTATTTATTTATTTTACAATACATACGTCAGGCAGTAATTACTTAGAGGTAGAAAAACAATAGATAATTATGCAACAATGGAAAAAAACCAATAAATTTACATATAAATAACAAAATATTAGGTAGGTTTGTTACGCTGACATCCGCAGGTCAAAAAACTGACTTAAAACCGGTATAAAAATTTGTTATATAATTTGTACAAATAATCACATTCTCAAAATGTGTACACCCCCCAAAACGATAGAAAATTATGATTTCATTGCGGATGCCAATGTGACATTACTCTAGTATCCACTTTTTTAATTTTTATCGTAAAATTTCAAAACTGGTACCATAATTTGTAAAAATTTGTAATCATATTAACGAAATTCGTGCACCCCCAAAATCTACAAAAACTCGGTTGTTGCAATTTGGATTTCAGCGTGACGTTGTTACAGTTTTTTTTAGATTCTGAACGAAGTGAAAGCTAGTGTTTTTACAATGATGTTTATTTTTTTATTTTTTTTTTTTTATTTTTAAATTTTAATTTTTTTCTGTGACCACTTTTTCGTATGGATCTACTTGCCCAAAAGTCTCAATCAGCTACTTTATGACACTGAATTTCCTTCTATTTTGTACTTTAAAATGATTATTTTTTGAATTTCTCAATTCTTTATTTATTTTTTTTTTTTTTGAAAGAATTACCTAAAATTTGACAAAAAAGACTAGGAAACCATCATTTATTGATCCAAACTTTATAAAAATTTAAAAATAAATAGACAATTATATGAAAAACATTTTGGCGCAAATGAAAATGTGAAAAAAAATTTTGGGCATTAAAAAAGCGGATGCTGGAATAACGTCACGGAACAAAATCATCCGCAATCAAATCATCATTATCTATCGTTTTGGGGGTGTACAAATTTGTACAAATTATACTACAAATTTTGGTACCGGTTTTAATTCAGTTTTTTTACCTGCCGATGCTAGCGTAACCTACCTCAAAATATTTATACAGACGAATATAGAACAGAAAGAAAGACTAGAAGATGGAAGTCTGGAGTTGAATGTTCTGAGCATGCGGTGACTGGGGTGATTATTGCTGTACGAGTTGGTGTGACTGGAAATTACGAAATAAAGAAGCTAGTTGTGGGTAGGGTATGATGGAACTCCAAAGCAATTTCTTTAGTGGAGATCTGGTAAATAATGAATGGAGGATTTAATTTAATTTATAATATTAAAATATTCATATTTTTAGGCATTGGTGTTATGATATTACTTTAAGAGTTATTAAATTATTTATGTTTATTATTGCTATCATTTACTCTTTTAATTTTAGTTGATTTATTCTTATTTGAACTGTAAGTATTTAGTTAATTCGAAATACATTTTTTGGACAAACGTAAACAAACAAAATCTGATTAAAATGTACATATTTTCTTAAGGTGATGGAGTCCCAGCTCAGATACCTAGTATAAGGGCATTAAGAGTGGCTAAGCATAGATCAATTGTAGCTGTACGTTATGATTCTAACCCTATAATTGCAATTAGTTTAATGAAGCAAAGTCAAAAGTTTGATAATGCAATTCATGATATTGGTTTTGACAAATTCTTTGTTAACTTTTGGAGTAATTTACAATTACAAATATATAAAAATAACTATAAAAAAGATCAAGTCTCTACTATATCGTTTGATGCAACCGGTGGTTGTTACCAAAAGTTGAAAAGAAATGCATTTAAATCAAGTGGATCAATATTTTTATATGAGGGTGTTATGTGTATAAATAATCAAAGTTTTACCGTAATGTCCATGTTTTCAGAGCAACTTGATAACATTTCAATTTCTTCTTGGTTAAGAAGATGGTTACGTTGTGCTATAGAACTTCCAAAAATTGCTATTTGTGATCAACCGTTAGCTTTAATGTCTGCAATAGTGCAATCATTTACCAAATATCCATCTCTTGAGCAATATCTCGATGCTTGCTTTTCTCTTGTAATATTGAAAGAAAAAATCCAAGTTCTTACTTGTTTTTTAAGAAATGATGTGAATCTATTTATTCATCTTGTATCTCAATGGAGTGAAGAATTCACGATATCCAAACACCAAAGAACTTATAACACGAGGCACACAGGGCCTGCTAGTAATGTGTACTTCTGTTAACAAAGCTGAAAAAATTCTGGAAGCCATATTCACAATAATTCTAAGTAGATATGATGGAGATATATTACATTCAGATCAATGTAACAACTACAATGAACGGCAATTGACTCCTTGTGCTAAAAGCAAGAAATATTTAACGAATTTAATAAAATGTTCAGATCAATTGGAGAATTTACAATTTGAACAGGGTAAATCAATTAATCATGATGCTATTGCAGAAGAATATTCTTACGATGAAGAAAATATTTGTGGTGAAGGTTCTAATAACCTTTTCAAAGGTTGGACTCAAGCTATTGCTAATAAAGTTAAAGTTGAAATTATGGGAATCGAAGGGGGGTCGACAGACAACGCCCAATCTATGCCGGAACTCGAAGTAGTTATTATAAAAACGATGAAACTTTTTCCAATCTGGTCTGGAATTATGATAAAAATATTTGGGTACGGAACAGAAACAGCCTCTTCGAGTAGAATAGAAAGTAATTTTTGCCATATCAAGAACCGTGTGTTTAAAAACGAAAATATACCATTGAGAGTTGATATGTTTTTAGAAAAATTACTAAACTATTATAGAGGTGATCATTTGTTATTACAAGGTCAAGATCAAAACCATGCCCATTTGGAATGTACTAATGAAGATGAAGATACAAAACGTGAAATATTTGATAAATACCAAGAAGACAATTAAGAAATAAAAATACAAAGTATTGTGAAATCAGCGATAATGGTGATTTAGAATCTGAAGACGATGACCACCTTAGTGATGATGATGCAAATCAATATATAATGGAGGAAGAAACTGAAAATGAGGATGAAGAAGACATAAATTATGATCACCTAAGTACCGAATTCGATAAACATCTTAGTGATTATGAAGCAAATGAATATATTATACGGGAGAAAAAAACCAATTATGAGAATAAAAAAAATACAATTTTTGATGATTTAAATACTGAAGGATATCACCTTAATGATAATAGAAACAATGAACAAGAGAACGAAATCGGCATTGAATTTATCGAAAACAGTAAATTTGGATTTTTAACGATGAACGAAAATGAATACGTGGTAACTGAATTTAATGAAAAAAACCAACAAAATAATTTGAGTAAAATTAATCAAGAAAAAACACGAAATACATTTTATAAACATTCAAGTAATTGTGATAAAACAGCGTCCGAGGGCGCCGAAAATAAAGCATTAGAGAATTGGAATCGAAAAGGTAAAAATCAAAATTAATACGTTCTGCTCGTTCTTATATAGTTCACCAGCCAGGTTTTGATTTAGTTGATTTGAATAAAACAAAATCTTCAAATTTGATTTGTTTATTGAAAAATGGAAATAATCTGACGAATAGGCCAATTTCAGTACCGGGATCAGGAAAGATGATTTTAAACAATACATGTACAGTAGATTCACTGATTTCCATTTTTGCTTCTTCCGCTGCAGTTAGCATACGTTTCAGAAATTATTTAGATGAAATGCAGACTTCAAATTTGACTGCCAAACTTGCTTTACAATTAAAAACTAAAAAAAACACAAAACAGATTTATCACACTCGATTATCTTTATTGCTTCAATTTTTCCCTGACAAAGCTGAAACATTAATTGGTGGTCTAAAACTTTTAGATAGTACAGACACAGTAGGATCAATGGTTGACAAGCTTTTTAAAGAATTGCCATCATTTAAAGTATTGAGTAAATGTCTAAATAATTGTTGCCCAGTTCTAAATTTGCAACACACTTCTGCTAAATTGTCAATCAACGTTTATAACGAAAAATTTTAGGTTCAAACTGAAATAGAAGAATATATTAAAAATACTAAGACGTTATGTGTATATTGTGGAAATGAAAGGGATTCAGTTATTGAAACAACATCACACATAATAGTCCAACTAAATTCAATTCCTAAAAGTAATGTTAATATTATAGGTATAAATAAAAAATTAAATATATGTTATATTAATTTTTTCAATGGTTATGTTTTAGGTTTAGATAATTCAACAAGCATGACAGATGTAGAAAATGTTCCTTTAGACTTGATTCATCAAAACTTTGCAAAACCATATAAATCGAATCTCCAATCAATTGAAAAACATATAATATTAGAAGATAAAATATATAAGTTAAGAGGTGTAATCAATTTTCATGGAAGTGATAGAAGTGGTCTTCGATGTGCAATTGGACACTATACTGCCTGTTCGTATAGGTCAAATAGGAAATGGGAATTATATGATGACACAAAACTAAAAATCCAAAACATAAATGCATCGAAAAAATTAGACATTGAAGTTCTTATTTTTACAATTTAATACAATAAATTATTTGATGTTAAATTATTTTTTATTTAAAAAGAAGCTAAAAACAATATTTTTTATTTTTTATTGTTATTTACATTTTAACAGTAGCACAGTGTAAAGCATTATTTATTATAATTTTTTTATATTCAGGTCATATGTTATCCTCTAGTTGTTACTATATCCCTTAACATCTTAAAAAAAATAATAAATAAGGTACTTAAGTAAAAAATGTTAACTAGAATATTTTAAATTTAAACCAAAGCAAGGAATGCTTGAGAAATTGGAAAAATGACCTCTCTAAAGTACCATCTGGGTGTGATTCCGGTTCTATAGAGATACTGATCGAAACTTTCGCACAAGTATTTCTATACGAAAAAGTGTTTACAGAAAGAGAAAATAAAAATAAATAAACATCATTGTAAAATCATAAGCTTCTCACTTCGTTCAGAATCTAAAAATATATTTATATGTTTTTCCTTTTCTTTGTAAGACTAATATTTCTAAATATCCTGAAACAAAAATTATCAATAATATTAGTAAATTTTTATTTTACAAAGTATAAGAATACAAAATATACCTTCCCCTTTTTTTATTTTGAGTTTTTTTAAAAATAAAGTTGAATGTTTTCATCTCACTGTTTTGTAGTAAAAATGATGAATATATAATATATGAAAAATAAATTGTTTGCCTTTTCTCCGCATAACTCATTTAAAATATCCTGAAACAAGAAACTATCTACTATTAGGGAATACTATTATTTTATTGATAATATTATACAGTCGAAGTTGAAGGGACCGGGAAAAAAATTCGAGTTATCCAAATTAAAATTTTTTAAAACAGTATAAAATATATTAATTTTAATGTATTTATTATGATTAAAGTATTGTAATAAAATATATTTTCTATGTATTATGTATAATTTCAAAAAGGTATGTATGTATAAACAAAAATGAAGTTAGAAAATTATTTAAAAAAGGTGTTTATTTTTGTTTGAGTCTTGCAGTTGATCGCAGCGTTTGCAGTGAATCGTTCTATTTTATTTAGAGCTTCGAAAATTTCATCACTGACCTCTAATTTACTTTCTATAAATCGCCTCAATTCATTACAATGCATTTGTGCTTGTATAATCGTGGGAATGGGGGGTTCAATACATTCTTGTTCCTCTTCTTCATCCGATGATTGAGAACATTTTACAGTTAATATAATGTCTGAATCTGATAAATGTCCGCACACTTCCAATTCGTTATCCATGTTGATGTAGTCATCAAAAATAATATTTACACCATGCCTCACATCGTTCCAATAATTTATTGTAACCGTTGGTTTAATTTCTTCATCACCGACGTTTTCAGAATTTTCGCTTAAATAGCCAGCTTTACGGAAACAATTTACAATGGTTTGTGGCGTTACTTGGTACCAGGCATTTTTGGACATTCGATTTGCTTGTAAAATATCAATTTGATCACCATCCTGTAGCAGGTTCTGTACAAATAGACTACGGTAATGGTGCTTGAAATTTTTAATAATTCCTTGGTCCATTGGTTGAACTACAGATGTCATATTGGGCGGAAAAAACAAAACTTCGAGATTTCCCATTGTAGGAATGTTGTTATGTGCAGTGCAATTGTCAATAAACAACATCACCTTTCTGTTTTGTTTACAAAATATTTTATCGATTTTCAGTAGCCAATTTTTAAAAATTTCGCCTGTCATCCAAGCTTTATTATTCGCTTAATATTCAACTGGTTTCGATTTTACATTTTTAAAGCACCTAGGATTTGATGATTTTCCTATCATCAATAATGGCAATTTTTCTGACGCGTCCATGTCTGCTCCTACTAACAGCGTTATGCGTTCTTTACTTTGTTTACCACCACTGCACCGTTCACCTTTAAAAGCTAGTGTTTTGTCTGGGGTACATCTGTAAAATAAGCCCGTTTCGTCTGCATTGAAAATGTCTTTGGGGTTTTTGCTTTTTATCATTTTTTCCAATTTCATTTTCCAATCATCAGCCTCTTGCATATTTACATCACCACTTTCACCACTTACAGTTTTAAAACAAATGCCATTTCTTTCTTTGAAACCATCGAGCCATCCATTGCTTGCCTTAAAATTACGTTTTTCTAATTTTAATGCGAATTCTTCAGCTTTTGCTTTTATCAACAGCCCACTCGTGGGAATTTGTTTATCACGCGTCTGTTTAAACCATTTGTAAACGCACTCATCAACATCAGGATTTTCCGGTACTCTAGCCCTTTTTCTGCCCTTTTTACTGGACATAGCCAACTTATTTAAAATGTTTTCTTTATTTTTAAGATAAGTTGACAAAGTGTTGAGAGGAATACCAAATTCTTTAGCTATCAAAGATTTTGTTTTCAATCCATTTTCAACTTCCCGTATTGCTGCCGCTTTTTCCTCGTATATTAGCGTTTTTAGCACGCGTTTTGATGATGACATTACGAACAAAAAATTACGTACGTACGATCACGTTGAAACGAACACAGAGCACTGAAAATTCGAAGTCATGCATTGTCGTGTAGTCAACTAGTTAGATAAACCACTTATCGGTAACGATAACACTAATAAGTAATGACCTTTTTTTCGATAATAAAATATATACATAGGTACACGAGGGAAAAATTACAATTTTATATTATTAATAAAACTCAAAACTTCGAGTTATTCACGAAAATATTCGAGTTAAACAAGATTTTTTAACATTGTTTAAATATGAAATTCTATGGTCCGGAGAAGAAGTTCGAGGTATCGACGATTTCGAGTTAAAGAAGTTCGAATTAACCAAGTTCGACTGTAATATGAAATATACCTTTTTAATTTAGAATTATTTTAAAAATAATGATGAATATTATCTCTGATATTCATTAAGTAGTAGAAATTATAAGTATTTTACGCACAAAAAAAAAAAAAAATAATAAAATAAAATATCCTGAAATAAAAATATTGTCCACCATTAGTGATAACCATTATATTATATATCATTAAAATATGAAATATACCTTTTTTATTATGAGTTATTTTTAAAATAATGATGAAGATAATCATTTTGATTCTTCTTTATAAAACACATTTGAAATATCCTGAAATAAAAAAATTATTAATTATTAATGTACCTATAATTAATAATATTTTTGAATAATATAAAACATTACATTTTTGAAGTTGAATCTTTACAGCTCATCTTCGGACATGGATTCATTTTCATTGGTATCTTCAATTTTTAATAATTGGTTGTAAAACCACAAGTATTCAGGTGGAACATATTTTGCAACCAAACTGAACACGCCTTTTACTTTGGCGGCTTTTAATTTAATTTTGGAATGATACAGTAATAGAATTTGATGGTCAATGTGAAATGCGTGTTGTGAACTTGACTTCTCAATAATAAACTGATGTTTTGTACTAGAATTAACTAATTCACTACAAAAAAATCCTTCCTTTTTATACTCCATCACACGGTATGACATGATTGAAAATTTTGTTTTATTTTTACTTCTAAAATGTTTTTTGTAAAAGGGTTTGAGATAATCTGAAAAGTTATAAATCATTTCTTGAGTCGCATTTACAACATGAGACTTATTTGGGCAAGTCTCCTTAACCATGTTTTGGTATGCTTGTGGCAAAAAAGCTCTTTTAACTTTTCTTCTTTTTTGTTCAATCTGACCAAAACACCTATCACAAGGTAGGAAGCATTGGCCAGGTTCAGGATATCTTTGAATAACTATTTCAACACCAAATTTTTTAACTTGTACAATAGAATAAATATATTGTACTAATGCATTGTTCTTATTCTGTAAACTACAGTTGTCAGCGAACAAATAATAGGTCTTAATATTTTTTGGTAATATATTTTCAAAATAATAATTAAGAAAACTTATTACTTCATTTTGTCCCTTTTCGCAGTACTTTCATCATACATTAAGAAATATGATAAATTTGTTTTTTCCGAGTACACACTGAAGTTTTAAGACCACAGTTGACGTTTGTAAAATACATCTCCACGATTCTGAACGAAAGAAGTTAAAAATATAAAGAACAATAATAGTCGTAATTTTCAACACACTCACCAAGTGTATCTGACCCGAAGAGCAAAGAATATCTGTGGTGCAAAATATGTTCGGCTTTCTTGTCTATACTTTACTTTACTTTATTTTATCTAATAAATACAGAAAGGAAATACAATTTATTAAAAAAA
>JAIPRM010009717.1:0-14471 GCA_025469315.1 Stegophylla sp. TES_Ste_2020 | reverse complement strand
GAAGAAATGATTTATCGTTTCTTTAAAATATAATACGCCCGTCAAGAGAATACCACCTGTCGTGCGAAGTACACCCATCGTGCGAAGTACACCCATCGTGCGAAGTATGTCCGCTTTTTTTTATTATGTATCGTTGCATTATTTTTTAAATGAGTTTGTTTTATTTATTTATTTCTGATTATTGTTTTTGCATATTTGAATAAGTTTGAAATTTTCTAAATTAGTTTACTACTAATTGCGATATAAACTAGCAAAAATAATTTTTGATTATTAATCTTTTTAAATTCTGTCTCGTTAAATTTTGTAATTGATAAAAAATCTTAAAAAAAGGGCAAGAATTGTAATATTGATACATAAAATACTGGAAAAATCATCAGAATAGAGTAAATTTATGTGAATCAAGCATCCAAAACCGAGTGAAAATATCGTAATCGTTAATTTGTATTGTAACAATTACAATTTCTTAAATATTTTAAAATTTCTTCAATAAATTTGACGTAAAACGTTTTCAAAATAAGTGTTTTACACTTAATAAGTAACAAGTTCATTGGATTAAGCATGTTTTAACCCGACCAGTAGTCAATACTCAGTGATTCTTAATTATCCGTAAAATAGTTAAGTAGGAGAGGAGATTTTATGAGAAGTCTTGTAATCGCCTGAACGAAAAATTGTAATACAGAAAAAAAAGGTATTTTGGGTGAAAAAAAGGTACGCGCGCAAGGTATTTTTATTTAATTCTAAAATCTGTCTAAATGAAACTATATAATAGTGGTGAGACATATTTTTCTTTACAATAATTATTATTGTATTTACAGTGTGAATCCTTAAATGAGGCTTAGTACGATTTTAGTAGAAAACCATAAATTATGATATGTTCATAGAAATCATCGTAACAATTCGATCGTTTTCGTATTTTGGTTTCAAACTAACCTGTAATTGTGTTAATTGATAAATAAATAAAATAAAAATCATTTAAAAGCTAATCAGTGTCTAAACAATATCGATTATCGCGACCCACGACGTTTTGGAAACCTCATTTGTAGAACGTTTTTTTTCCCCCAGTTTAAATGATGATCAAAACCGACAGTTAAAAAAAAAAAAAAAACCGGGTTTTAAACCCAAAACCATTAAAACCCTCTCGTGGTTCAATTATTAAATGTAAATTTTTTTTTTTTCTAGATGAACCAGGCGACAGCGTTCATAGACGCGTCACAGTTGTACGGGCACGAGGAAAGCAAAGCGGCGGAACTCCGAACGTACGAGGACGGTGAACTGAGGACTAGCATCATAAACGGCGAAGAGTTTTGTCCGCTGTTGAAGAGAAACGACTCGTTTTGTGACAAACGGGACGGGGTGGAAATATGTTTTGATGGAGGTAATAGCGACGACGTATACCTGTAATTTGTCATATAGTTATAATCAGGGTTTAGGATGTATAATAGAAATACCTTAAACAGCGCTAATTATTAAAGATTAATTTGAATTAATCTATATAATAATATACAGTGTGTCCCAGAAGTCCATTATAACTCCTATTATCTCGGTGGAAAATCGATATTCTTGAATGGTTTCAGAGAAAAAAAAAAAAAAAAATCAAAAATTCAATTTCTTCCCACAATTCGCTTCTTGTCTTGTAAATTTAAAACTAGTTATAAATCTTATCAATTTTTGAAATAAATTATTGAAATTTAGTAAAAATTTACTAAGTTGGTGCTGGTTAAGTTTCGATATTGTTAGAATGATTTATGGTCGTTAGCAAAAACACGACTTGCTCAGTTTTCACTAAATTTCTGTATATATTTTTTTTTATATCGTCCTCAAACAGAGGTCAATAAAATAACAATTTAAAAATTTTCAAAAACATTATAATAAGTTTATTTACATTTTTTTTTTTTTTTTTTAATTAGTGTTGTCAAAATGTAATTTGTGTAAGAATTAACTCTCGAAAAAACCGTATTCAAAAATATTTATTATGATTCTGAGGTATTTAGAGTAATACGATAATTGTGGACATTGGCACAACTTGAAAAACATTTTTGGGGGGGACTAATATGTTTATTTGATTGATTTAGCCCCCTCCCCCCCCAAAGGCATTAACCTTATGTAATTGTCAAAAATCCTTGGGGGACTATGAGCAGTTTTGAGAGGGCTTGGCCTCCTCAATCGCCCCTCTAATTGCGTCTTTACTTGTGGATCGTACTGTGTACCGAAATGTATAGAAATAAAAAACATATCAACTGACACATACTTTTATGCATTACCGAAATATATTCGTAAAACCATAAACGCGATTTTAAAATTATAAAATATGACTTAAAAACCAAAAATTGTCAAAATATTCACTACAATTTTAATTTCTATAAAATTCGAAACGATATGGAACAGGTTTTGTGCATACTTAGCATATTTAAATATCATAAAGCGTCCGAGGTCTTAGTATAAGTTAAAAAGTGTATCGAGTATACGCTATGATGTTTGTATCCATAGAACGTTGACATCGTTTTGGTGTTTTTTTTTTTTTTTTTATAGGTGACTCTAGAATGAATCAGCATTTTGGGATAACGATATACACGACCGTTTTCACCAGATTTCACAATTATTTGACCGATTTGTTTAAACGGTTGAATCCCCATTGGTCGGACGAAACGCTGTACCAAGAAGCTAGAAGATTCATTGGCGCGGCGAGCCAAGTCATGATTTATCGAGATTACTTGCCTATTTTACTCGGTACCCGTTTTTTTTTGGACATACTATTTTTTGTATATTTACTTAATTATCAATTCGCTTTTTTTTGATTTTTTTTTCTCTTATTTTGAATACCTATAAATCTTTATTCATTTTGCGTAAAAGATGATGTCCAAAAGTTTTGCACGACTCCTGCCACCGAGAAGGAGTGGGTGGTCCTCGTGTATGTTTAAAAATTGGATATGTTCGAATAAAAAGTGATCGACAAAGGAAATTTATTTAAAAGAAACCGGACATACTTTGCACCTTGGGAATTGTTCGCTCTTTGGGCGGGATTCGAGGGTGTGTTAAATTTTAAAGAAAAGATAGGTACCTAATTCATAACTTCAGTTTATGATGGAACTTCAGTTTATAAAAGACGATTTTACTTAAAAATTATTAGGTCTATTAATATTACAAAAAAAAAATGTTTTGAGTTTTTTAGTTGAGGACAGGAGAAATACAATTTTAATTAGAAAAAAAAGTGTTAGAAAATTATTTTTTATTTTTTTTTTCACATTTTCAAAAATTTTTTTTTTTACCAAAACATTTCTCATATTATTGTGGATGTATACTAAAATTTTCATAAAGTTTGAATTAAATAAAGATAGTTTTCGTGGCGTTTTTATCAATAATATTGGTTAGTTTTTCCAAAAAAAAATTTTGAGAAAACTATTGACTATTAACTTCGAAAAGTCATCTCTCTAAAGTACCATCTAGAGACGAATTGGGATCGAACAATTTGCTGCTCGAATTTTTTCGACAAGTATTTCTGTGTGCAATTATGTGTGCAAAAACGAGTTAGCGAATTTGAAATTTTAATGTTATTCAAGCCAATCGCTGATTAAAACATGTTTTAAAACTTTTGAGTCACTAATCTGCGTCACGTGTACAGGGAGATCGTACACGAAACGCTACGGTCTGGGTATCCGCAGACGCAGAACTATGTACACTCCGCTGGTCATGCCGCAATTGACGATAGAATTTTCGGGAGGTGCTTTCCGAGTGCCACACAACATTCTGCCTTCGAGATACTAGTGAGTAACAACCGGGTCCCCCCCTCCCCAACCGGTTTGAAGAGAGGATTTGTGTACGGTAAAAAAAAAAAACCAGCAAAATATACACTTAAAATCACATAACATAATAATATTATGTGCCAAGAAGTTCTTTTCAATTTGTTTCTGTTACAAAAAAAAAAAAAAAATAATAATAATAATAAGAGTTATTTATGAACAATTATTAAACGTAACAAAAATAAAATGGAATTTACCCGAGTTTCAATCGGCGTTGGATCGATCGTCTTTTCGAAAATCCAGTCGGTGCGGGTATTATCAATATTTTTATTTTATATTTTTGTAATAGTAAACGGGTTAAACGCTTTTGAAATTATTACAGAATACATAAATACGATACATATATATATATATTACAATAGAAAATTTAATTAACTTGACAATTATTATGACAAAAATATAGGCTAATATTCGTTGAAATATCAAAATATTTGTTGGGAATAATATGTGGTTAAGTGAATTATATTTAAATGTATTGTTTTTTTTTTGAAATCATTGTTGAAAAATGTTAATGGGAATTTCTGTGTTTGTCGTTGAAATAACAAGATATGCGCGAAAAAATAAAATAAAACAAAAATATTTCGCTTTTATTAAAACCGTAGAATCCTACGCGATAATACCAAAATGTGTGCGAAACTGTGCACTGAAAATTCGGTTTTATTTTAATTATTATAATATTATTGTATTTTTGCGTGTCTTTCGTACAGTCGCGTGAACAGAAATTACGGTGTGGTAGACTCGGTCAAGCTCAACGAATGGATGTCGATACCCGATCCGTTGGTGAGAAAACCGATTTTCGATGACGTGCTCAGAGGCATGACGCAAACGCCGGGCCGCGAGCCGAAACCGTCCTACAATTATTGGGTACTTAATAATAACAATAATAATAATAATAATAATAGCAGTGTACCATTCGGTTACAGTGAAATTCGCTTATAACGATCTTCACAAGGGACCTAGGGATCATATTGATCGTTATGACCGAACTTCATCGTTAGATCCGGATCATAAAATGTAACTTGATTTTTTTTTTTTTTTTTGAAAAATTGATTTATTGAACAAATTTTTTACCGTATAATTTCATTTAGGATTACAAATTTTAACATTCAATAGGTATTTTTATAATTTTTAATCAAAGTACATATTATTATGTAATATAGTTTAATATGTTTAAGAATTTGTTTTTGAAAAATAAATAATACATTTTACTGTGGTTTGTATATAATATTTGAATAAGATTTTTTAACAAAATCAGAAATATTTTTTAATGCCACTGGATACTTGTGGCGGCGTATTTATGTCACCGTTTACCGAAACAAAAGTACGCGTTTGAACAATATAAAAATACATTTCCGAGATTGAATGTACTTCACGAGAAAAACATAAAGAACAAAACGATTCGAACAAAATCGAATTTTCTACATAATGTACGTATTATTATTGATCGTTATAGGCGATTATAAAAACCAATTTTCGTTTCAAAATAACATCACTATATCCGGATTATCGTTATAACTGGGGCTAGGGACTTATATAGGAGTTAGCATGTTTTTCAAAAAAATCATTCAAAACATAGCCAAGTACGTAATATAGAAATGCGTTTCGTAACACCAGGAGTTGTATACAGTTCTCTTTATTTGGCATATTTTGCATATTTAACTCTTTTTTTTTTTTCGATATAAGTGCATATTTCACATATTTTTTCAATATTTAATTTGAGTTTTCTTGATATCAGAAAATTTTTCCCCGAATAACAGAACTGATTAAACATATTATTTGATATTTGATTTTTTTAAACGTAAGCTTAAAAGGAATAAAAAATTTAAAAAAAGCGAAATTCTTAAATAACAGAAGAAGAATTAATAATACATATTATAATATATAAATACAATACAATTTTTAAATATTTTGAGTTTTTACAGTAAAATTAATGTTTTATAAGAGATTATTTTAGCATTTTTGCATAATATTTTTAGAGCATAAAAATGCGCATGCATATTTTAAGGTTTTTTTTTTTTTTTTTTTTGAGCTATAAGTCCCTAGCCCTATATATATATGTATATATATATAACGTAATAATATTATAGCCTTAGGCTTTATCGACTGAATAATAACAATTATACCTGTGCCCGTTGAAAGGTTAACAACACGTTTTATATATGCCTGATCAGGATAATCGACAAAATATTATAATATTATACATTATATATTATAATTCTCCATAAAAAAATCTAATAAAATATTGTGTACCTGGTCGTTTCTTAGATTTCGAACTTCATGTTTCATTTTTTCTCAAGCGGCGATGCTGATCAAGATCTACTTGCCGTGGATATTCAACGAGGTCGCGATACCGGCGTGCCGACGTACAACACGATGAGACAGTTGTGCGGTTTCCCGAGAGCTACGTCTTTCGGCGATCTGAGGGATGTCATACCGTCTTCGGTGAGTTTTTGTTTATTGGCTATTTCAAAATCCTGTTTAGATCTTACAGCCGTATTTCCTTTTGGATTCCGAACGGAGTGTTTTTAAAATTATGTTTATTTATTTCATTTTTTTTTTCTGTGTACAACTTTTCGTATAGAAATACTCGTCCAAAAGGTTTCGAAAAAAACCGGATTCGCCTCTGGACTGTACTTTAGAGAGGTCATTTTTTGAATTTCTCAATTATTCAATTTTTATATTTTTGGAAAAACCTACCCAAGTTTTGACAAAAACGACTCGGAGACCATAATTTTTTGATCCAAATTTTATGAAAATTTAAACATAGATAGAAAATCATATAAGAAAGATTTTGAAGCAAGAAAATTTTGAAAATGTGAAAAAAATGTACATTTTTTTTTACTTTCTTTATTTATTAGATAAAAAAAAAAAAAATAAAAATAAATAAAGTAAAATAAAGACAAGAAAGCCTGACATAATTCGCACCACTGATATTCTTCGCTCTTCGGGTTAAATACTTTTGGTGTGTGTGTGTGTGTGTAAAACGACGACTATTATTATTGTTCTTTATATTAATTAACTTCTTTCGTTCAGAACATTCTTGTCAAAGAAATGATTTATCGTTTCTCAAAAATTCTACAAATTCATCAAGAGTAATCAGGACCTGAGGATCGAAAAATATCCGTGGTGCAAAGTATGTCTGTCTTTCTAGTCTTTACTTCATTTTTTGCAGTTAAAATTTTTAGTTTCTACTGCGAATTCGGCTCCCTCGATAATAACTGACGACCCCCCCCCCAAAAAAAATTTTGAGTTTTTCAAAAATTAATAATAATTTCGTAAAGATTTTGGAAACAAGTCTGCATCAATGCAATACACAATAATTGTAGAATAAACATAATCAAAACCGCGATAATCGTATTTCAACTGCAATCGTTCGCTTTGAGAGCTATAAATAATATTATGTTATTTATTTGAATTTTTGTTTTTTGTGTTTTTGAATTTTTACCGTTAACGATTTTTTTTTTATAAGGACGTACAAAAATTGCGTTCTCTGTACGCTAGCGTGGACGACGTGGACTTAATCGTGGGAGCTTTGCTCGAACCGCCATGCCCGGACGCACAAGTAGGGCCGACAGCCAGGTGCGTCATAGCCGACGTCTTTTATCGCATTCGATACGGCGACAGATTCTTTTTCGACGTCCAAGGACAACCGGGGAGTTTTACCGTTGGTACGTATGAAAATCCCTCGGTCTGCCGTCGAGTCCGATTTCAAAAATATCATTTAGCGGCCAGTGGCTCCTCTGTGGTTCGTAATCGCGAAATCATTAAATTGTATTCAGCACGTTTTTGAAAAAAAAAAAAAAAAAACGCATCGTTTTAGCGTTTGGTTATTTTTGATTTCATACATTCGGTTTCCGAATACCTCGTGGAATTTATTATGTAAATGACATTTTTTTTTTGAAAATACAAAACTGACAAAACTGTAAAACTAACCGTTTATCCATTATATAAACGTGACGCAAATATTTGTTTAAACAATTGGTCGTATAGTAATGATAATAATAATAATTTATTCAGCTGAACAAAACGGGCCGAAGCCCAATAGTACAGCAGATATTTTAAGTGCAAAACAAATTTTAACAAGACAAATATAACATTACACAAAATACATATCATATATAATATTTGCATTTACAATTCAAAAGAATAATATTAAAATTGTTAGGAAAACCCAGCCTAGAGTATTTAATATTTAATATTTCCTTAAGGGGTGAGAAAAAAAAAATCAGCTTCCTTCGACAGTTCATAGCCTTAGGAATAGGTGAGTTTTTTGAAAATAATTTTTGCTATATACTTGGATATAAAATAATGGTTGTATGCTGAAATATTAGAGGGGATACAACTTAAAAAAGATCAGGTGCATCGGTGATACCATTAATCAGCTTGTGAATAAAAGTTATATCAGCAATTTCCCGCCTGAAAGATAAGGTTGGAATGTTTAGAAAAGATCTGATATGTGTATAATCATGATTATCAATAGTGATTATTGCATTATAATAACTCGAAAATAAATCAAGAGGGCCCCCCCCCAATTATTTTCGGACCCTCCTGCGACATGTCCGGTCTGCGAGCCCTCAGTTATATACCAAGTAAGCTGTGTCCAATACTGTTTTAAACGTTTTTTTGAAAAATCTTCTTTTATATTGTTGATTATCCTGAAGACAAAAAGTTCTTCTTGAAATACACCGATTCTGTTAACATTGTCTTCAAACTGTTTTTTTCAAACCAATTAATATACATATAAATAATATGAAATAAATTTCAATAACGGCAGTATATTAATTAAATGCATTTTTGTGAACCTCCTTTTAAATCCTCGTCATCATGATCTTGGTTGTGACACGAGTTTGGGAACCACTGCTTTATATGTACATATTTATCATAAAAAAAAAAAAACCAAATATTTTTTTAAATATTTTTTTGTTTCTATCATCAGGTCAGTTGAGAACTCTGAGAAGGATCGATCTTGGCTACATATTCTGCGCCACGACTGGAATAAACGAAATACCATTTGACATTTACAGGAGTTCGTCTAGGTAAATAATATAATAATATTTGTTCTTACCAGTATAGGTAATTAAGGATAAACAATAATTTTACTCTAATCTTAATTTTACAATAGGCTTTTATATTTTACCGAATATTTTTCAAATGTTCCCTAAATGAGTTATGGGAATTTAATATATTATTTCCAATTCATTGTCCAAATATAAACGTTTCAGGATAACGTTTCGGATTTTATAAATGATTTGCTCTCTGATTTTCACCTTATTTGTGGTTCATTTGAATACCTCTCGATATTTCAAATTTAATTAAAAAAAATAAGTCACATGTTGTTTTTATAATTAGGTATTGAATATATTCATATTAATGAATATAGGTTTATAATTAGGTGTAAAATCACATTTAGAGATTAAGATATAATTACTATTGAAAACAACAAATACTACAATAATTATTTATGTACAAATATATTATCTAAAATGTGTTCGCATCAAATACATAACGCAATCAACGCGTTTATTGAAATGAGTAACGATAGAAAATAAAAGGAATTAGTTAAAGCTGCTAAGGAGTTTTGATATACTCGTGAAATATAAAAAGTAATAAAATATGTAATCGGTGGTAAAGTATACTTATGCTTAAAATAATTTAAACATAATATTATTAATTAATAATTTAATTAACAAACAAATTAAAATTCAGTTTAAAGTAAAAAAAACACATTAGTGTTTAACGAATATAATTTAAATCTTTTACGTTTCACATTCATTTCGCTCGTTATTAATTTTACAATATTTAAAATAAATTAATTCGTTCATAGTTAATTACATTTTAGGTTTTGCTGTTAATTAAAGCGTCAAATATAAAACACACACGCCTCGAGTATCGCAACAAGTGGTCTGATTTATTTTTATTTTATTGGGTAGGAGAGTCCCTGACTTGGAAAAATCGAGCTTACAAAACTCAGCTATCAACCCATATACGAACTCAACCTAACAGTGGTGCAACTAGTATTTTTTCAAGAGGGGTGTCCACCTGTAAATGTCTACTATAATTATTATTTAAATATAAAATATTATAGTCAATGTTAATGGACACTTTACAAGTATATTCATTAGTTCAAAACATTTCATATCATAGTGAAATCTAATCTTTTCTAAAAGTTAACATTTTTATGACACGTTATTTGTATATAAATAAATTTTTAAAGCATGTTTCGCATTTATTTATTGAATTAATAGAGGTTATAATTTTATAGTTCAAAAGGATTATTATTATTTTTTTAATGCTCATTGATAAAATTTCCATAAACAGGGGGGTGTTTTGGGTCCAGACACCCAAAACAACCCCCTTGGTTGCGCCACCCTAATCTAACCGTATATTCATACACTCAGTATTGTAAAGTGTTAATTTTTTCTTAACCACCTCTTACCATACTTGAAATAATATTTGACGTTTTTTTTGCAATCAAACAGATAAACATACTTTCACAAAAATGCTCTAAAAATTATTATTATTTTTTAATAATCTGATTTTTAAATTGTAAAAAAAATTAATTTTTTTAATAATAACTAAATATAACTTTGTAACTATTCGACTGTTACTGAAATACTACTTGACTAACACACCCCCCCTCCCCCCCCATCAGTTTTTGTTTCTCTCGGAAAATTTGTAATTTTTTCATTTACGTGGTAGAACAGCTAAGATTATTATTAATTTAATATTAACTAAATTGATTGTTGAATTTTTAAGATTTTCGACAATGCGGGATTGCAGAAGTCGTTTATCAGAGTTGAATTTCGGGCCTTGGAAAACGACTACAAATTTTTAACGACCGATACCGTAGAAATGAATGGAATACGAAGTCACTAAAGACCAATGAAAATGCAATCTGTATGTATTATATGTCATTGTGTGGAATTACATACCAAAGTAAAATGCGATATAATAATTATTATTCAGTGATAAAATAAACGTTACAATTAAAATATTCATACGATACTTTAAATGTTTTCGAGTTTTCTTTTGAAACTTTTAAAAAATTTTCTAAATCTTCATTCGCAAAATATTTAACAAAAACATTGAACACACTAGAAAATTACAAATCGAGTTTAATGAAAAACCTTCATTTCTCATATACATTTCTTTTTTAGATTCTGAGAGGAGCTATAGTGTTTTTATAATAATGTTTATTATTATTATTATTTTGTTAACACTTTTTCATTTTGTAGACAATGTACAGCAACAATTTCTTGAATTCAAATTCGGTTCTTGGTGATGGTACATTAAAGAGAGATCATTTTCTAAAATTCGAAAGAACTACTCAAAATTTGACGAAAAAATGTTATGATACAAACTTTATAAAAATGTGAAAAATGTTTTGGTGTAAGGGAATTTTTAAAATTTAAAATATACTTTATCATAGAAGAATTTCGGATAGAATGTGTAACAATTGTTTAACATACTCAATATAAACTGATAATTATATTTTCTATGAAGCTCCACTCAGAATCATTTTTTTGAAAATTTTTTTTTTGTTTAAAATTCAACATACCTTTCAAGAATATCTCCCTCGAAGAGCGAAGAATACTCATGGTGCGAAGTACGGCTCGCTTTTAAAAATTTTAATAACGTTCATATTTTTTTTTTCAAACTACTGTTTTCAACAATGAAATGTATACTTAAGTTGTATTCTTTACATACTGTATCCTATTACAGCGTTCTTGTAGTGTAATTCTTGTAACACTTATATGAATTTATGCTTAATAAATTGAATAAAACAATGCAATTATCTGGATATATTTTGACTTTTTGTAATATTTTGAAATTTACAATTGAAAATAACAATAATATTGTATATGGTGTAGAGAATAAAACAATTATTACGAAAAAAATGAAAAATATTGATGAAATTAATACATAACAATGGATTTCGGTGTTTATTACATACGGAGGTGGTAATAATCAACAGGTCGGAGACGAGATATTATTTGTAATTTTGAATTTTTGCAGATCCGGCACATTCTCTCGCTGAACGGAATATTCATAAAAGCTCTTAAAAGTAATGTGAACTCGTTTGAATCCAAATTAAACATAATTTCATTTTTCGTTCATTTTATTTTGTTATCGCGCTTTTCCGTTCTTTCTATTCTAGTTTTTGTTCTTTTGTGTTTTCTTTTTTATTTTCACTCCCTTTTGACAGGATACTCAGCGTGACTTAGTGTAGACAGTATAAATCATTAGCTACAAAATTAATTTTATAATTTTTCAATTTTGGTGAAAATTCCCAAATGCTGTGAATTTTACAAATACAAATAAACACTGCGAGGTCGTGATAGATCAAAACTCTGTGATTGTATTATTAGTTATTTTTATTAAAAGTAAGTTTAAAAAAAAAAAAAAAAATGTACAACACTCATATTTTCTAAGGATATTTAATTTACCAGTTACAATAAGTTCTTTCACGCATAAATCAAACCTTTTACTGAAGTTCACCTGAAATAGTATAAGAAATTATAAAATACCCACAAACATTTTTTTATCATAATGTTTACTATTAATAGTTATTAAAAAAAATTTTTTATTTTTATTTAAAATTGTGGAGCGGAAATGAAGGTTAAGTTAAGTTATACATTCACTTCCATTATTCCATCACAGTAAACTTTAAATGTGTATTTTTACATTGATCGAAAAAGAAAATATTAAAAATATCAAAATTGAAATATTTTTCTACTGAATATTATATTAATGATATAAATTAATAGCTCAATGTCAATTGAAGGACACAAAAAAGACGTAAATGAAAAATATATTTCTTTCCAACAAAATATCGATTCATAAGTGTGAATGATTGGATATAAAATAAATAATATAAATAATTGGATTTAAAATTTTTTTATTTTGTATATGTATATTATAAAGAGTTAAAAGTGTTTAAAAATACTTCCAGTTTAATAAAAAATATTTTAGAGAGGACAATATTTTACTGTTGTTGAAAAAATAAAATACATTGTTCCATGATTTAGTATTTACTTTTTTTAGATAATTATAATATGCACCTATTCGAGTAGATAAAGTTCCGTTCAATCTGTTTTTGTAATTATTTTATAAAACATGTATTTCTTTATAACAATGACATATTTCAATTAATATTAACGATATATTAATGTCTCTTTTAATATTTTAATACATATTATAATATTTTTTTTCGAGTGTCATTTGATTTACAGCTGGATTAAATTTTTTCTATTTTCAACAACAAATGATATGATATCAAAAAAATACTCACATTTATACTATTCAGCCCAAGCGTTGAGATCCAAGTCTAACGGCTTACAACTAATCGTTTCTACATAAGGACACCTAAAAGACAAAGTAAAAAATGAAATTAAAAAATAATAATTTAGATGTACACGTTTATCTAAATGTGCAAAATATTATATATTTTACTTTGTTGTTGCTGAAACCAGGTCTATATTATTTATAATAATTGTATAATTATTTTATTATAAAATAGCGATAAAAGCAAACAATTTTAATAACATTATAGCTAAATTTAACTAACAAGATTTTAATTATAATTTTTTCAATAATTAAGTAATTAATATTATGATGTTCACTTAAGTGCAAATGTGAAAGTCTTAACGATATAGTTAGATTTCTAAAAAAAAAAAAAAAAAAAAAAGAGCCGTGCAAAATCACACCAATGGTATTATTCGCACCACGGAAGTAATGTTATTGGCGGGTATGTTCAGTTTTAAAGAAATGATAAATAATTTCTTCAATAAAACGATTCTGAGCAGAGATTCAGTTAATATAAGGCGATTTTACTTAAAGATCATATAATACGTATTAATGTCGCAAAAAAAAAAAAGAAGTTATTTATCGTTTCTCTAAAATGTATAATACACCCACCAAGAGTAGCTCGCCTAAGGAGTGAAGAACACCCATGGTGTGAAGTATGTCGGGCTTTTTTCTTTTTTCAATTATACGTCGATCGATATACTCAATCACTGTCTGAATTTAAATTGTAATAATATATTAAATTTGTTTCACATTTGTTTGAAATTTAACACGCTCAAAGAGCGATTTCCACCCGACGAAATAAGAATACCTATAGTGCGACATATTATTATAACCAGATTTTAGATTCTGAACGAAGTGTAGAAGAAGCTAGTGTTTTAGTGTAATATTGAATTTATTTTCAGAGTAAATATTAATAAATGCTGTTTTTTGGGTACCTATTTAAAATGTTTTTTTTACAGATTTATTTTGCCACAAAATCCTATCCCTAATAATAATAATAATAATAATAATAATAAATCGTACCCTCGTGGCATGAAAAAGTTTGCTGGCAATTCACCGACGTTTGACATCGCGCAAAATATCTTCGATAAATCTAGAGACCATAAGACTTCGAGTTGTTCTGTAATAACGATGAAAAAGAAACAAAAAAAAACTAAAACCGGTGAATAATATAGATTATAGGGTGACCATATTTAAGAAAATAAAATACAGGACAAAAATATTTTTCATAATATTTTTAAATAAATAAGTATTTATTACATATATATATATATATATATATATTTATGTTTTTGAATCGTGACAAAAGTATAATTTTAAAGCTACCTATTATAGATTAAATTTGAACACATAAAAACATTATTT
>JAIPRM010009716.1:0-14472 GCA_025469315.1 Stegophylla sp. TES_Ste_2020 | reverse complement strand
AATGACTCGGAAACCATAATTTTTTGATCCAAATTTTATGAAAATTTAAACATAGACAGAAAATCCTATAAAAAAGATTTTGGCGCAAGAAAATTTTGAAAATGTGAAAAAAAATTTTGGACATTTTTTAAAAATTTTTTTTTTTTATTTACTTTCTTCGTTCAGAATCGTTTTACTGAAGAAATGATTTATCGTTTCTTTAAAATTTAATATGCCCGTCAAGAGAATACCACCAGTCGTGCGAAGTACACCCATCGTGCGAAGTATGTCCGGCTTTTTTTTATCGATTTTTTTTTTTTTTTTTTAGAGACGAAAGAAAATATTATATTTCGATTGAGTTTCGCACAAAAACGTCGATATTATAATTTAAGATACAGCAGTGTTCTCTGCACAATTTGGAAAACAGACAAAGACCAATGCATGAATTATTGTGAATAATAAAAAAGTCAAGTACATATGAGTCGACGACGTGGTGTAGACAACTTGTTTTTACAGTTTTGTAGTTTTTCACCGTCCGATTACATAATCCTAAAATAGACATAGTTTCTTATGAGTACTTGTGTATTTCATATCTCAAGTCGGATGATTACTATCACTGTATATTTTATGGTGCTAGAACAAAATTATAGTGTACGTACCAGTTTTTAGTTCATTTTTATTGAAATATCTAGAAAACCACAATTCAAACACCCACTTGATACGTGTTAGATGTTTCGTTCGATATTTTTGTTAATAATTCTCGGAAGAAATCTATTGTAACTGATGAAGGCTCGTATTTTTTTCAAACATTTTGTGTATATATATATGTTATTGAATAATGTAATTTTCAATATATTATTTCGTTAATTAACAGAGTGTGCGTTATATTATTCCCTGATGTCTATTATATCACACGCTATTAGTTAATAATGAGTACATTACAAATAAATAAAATAGATAAGGCATATTAATTAACCTGAAAAAAATAATAATAATTGTAGCAGTGAATTTAAAACAACTCGGGCCAATTCACCATGGTACAGATTTATACGTGTTATGCGAGTTTTTACATTGCGTAACACACACAAATGACGCCACTGTTCAACTGTCGAAAAGTTTAATATAATAATGATGTGATTATCGAATTGAAAATTAATTTAAAATTTTTGATCTTTGGACCTCATTGAACCGTTAGTATATTATAATATAGAATTGCATTATGTTAATGAATTATGTAAAATATTTACATTTGAGGAGTTGTATGGTATTAATTACATCATTAAAACTGATATTTGTTATTATATGGATAGGTTGTGTGTATTCCACGAGTATTATATTAAAATCAGTTTGCAAAATATCGAAAATAACAATTAAACTGAAGTCACTGATAATGTATATAATCAATGAATTTATCTGAACAACATCAGTCGTCTTATTTGTTTTTAAATTTGTAAAATATATTTATAATGGTAAAATTTAGTGTATATTTAGCCTTAAGGTAGATATCATAACGAATTCTAGAAAGTATTAACTACAAAACCACCTGTTTTTCACTTATTTCTCTTAATTATTGAAACAGTATCCTTTGTACATACAATTATTGTATACTTACAGGATACCGAGTGAGGATTTTAATTTTTGATTTTTTTCATGTCATGTGCTCACATTTAATATCTCCTTTACACATGACAACAATATTTGAAGTCCAACACGTTACTCAACAATGGAAATGTGCGTGTATGTGGTGTGCACGTACGTTGTGTACAATAATGTTGATCTGGTCATTTCCGCTGAATGGAAATCCGTGAATAGTGCCTGTGTACATAGTAACTCAATAGTTACAATTGTTGAAATTGTAATTTACGAAGGAAATGAATGTGTTAGAGAGTGTTATTATATTATTATTTTATACCAGCAGGGACGGTAAACAATGAAATGTGTAGCATGCACATTGGAAACACACATAGATATGTGTAAGTGAATTGAATTGAAAAGATCGGAAGTACAAATTATAGGCGTCATGTGTGCGCGGGCACGCATATGTGATATCCGCCGTTTCGAACAGGTACATGAAACAAATAAAATCCTGTGCCCGCAGGAAGTCCAATTTTGGTCATTTATTGTCATTCAACCACTCAAACACCTTATGTAGTGTTGTAGTTTTAATTCCGTTTCCTCGTCTTTTCCGGTCCACATGGTACTCTATAAAAATGTTAAACGAAACAATCTGAAATCACGCTGTTGGAAATTTTTGAAAATATAAAACCTATTACATGGGATGTAAGATGTAACCCAACTTACACTTCAAAGGATTTGGGGAGTTAATCATTACCATTAATGAAGTAAATCAAGTAGAATGTTCATAAAATAATAATTAAAAATGTAAAATATTTAAATAACAGTGATGAACGTTTATTTTTAAATAAAGCATTCTAAAATTCTAAAACTTGAGTAATTTTCTGTTTATCATATTACGATTTTTTTCTAAAACAGATCAAAGGAAATATTTTATTTTATCACACTGTGTACAGATTCGTTGTTTGTATGTATATTTAATTTTGGTTTATGAGTTAATCAACCAATGGACGTGTTCATATTTTGTTACTACTATTATATATTTGAAAAAAAATATAGATAATTATCAATATTTTTAATTAAAAATGCAATTAGGGGAGGGAGCTCTGCCATCTTAGTTAATCCGATGTATAGGGTAGCATCCCTTCGCGTTTAAAGTAAATGTGTTAATTTCGATGTCATAAAATAATATATAAATAACGTTATTGAGTAATAACTTCTTCTTGCGGGGGCTACGGGTAATAAAATACATATTTGCTATATTAGATAAATAATTAAGAACACTTTGTAATGTCGGGTTTAGGCCGAATTGCTAAACACGTTACATTTTCAGTAAAATAAAATTCATTTTTTTTTTCTAACTCTTACTACGTTATTACTATTAATAATAATGAAAAAAAATGGTTTTTCAAATTTTAGATTTTGAGCGAAGTGAAGAAGCTAGTGTTTTTACAATGATGTTTATTTATTTATTTATTTTTTCTGTATACAACTTTTCGTATAGAAATACTTGTCCAAAAGTTTCGATCAATAACTTTTTGAAACCCAATTCGCCTCTAGATTGTACTTTAGGGAGGTCATTTTTTGAATTTCTTAATTCTTCAATGCTTTTTTTGGAAAAACTACCCAAAATTTGACAAAAACGACTCGAAAACCATCATTTTTTAATCAGAATTTTATGAAAGTTTAAACTTAGATAGAAAATTCTATAAATAAGATTTTGGAGAGAGAAAATTTTGAAAATGTGAAAAAAAATTTTGGACATTTTTCGAACATTTTTTTTTTTCTTATATTATTAACTTCATTCGTTCAGAATCGTTTTACTGAAGAAATGATTTATCGTTTCTTTAAAATTTAATACGCCCGTCAAAAGAATACCACCCGTCGTGCGAAGTATGTCCGGCTTTTTTTTTAACGGGTTTGCGGTAGTTGACGAATTTTCAACAAAAATGTATCTTCCCCATAGAAATTTGACTGTATTTCGTCGGTTATAAATAATTATAATCGAGTCATACGTTATTCAATGACAATTATAATTGTTTAAACTACACAGGTACACAGGTGTTTATATTTATATATAAATATTATAAGCTAATTTTTATATTATTAAAAAACGCAGGATGCAAACCAGACGCATAAATAAATAAATATTCATGCAATTACACGACGACGACCGCGACGACGGTGCGGCAGGTCAGTCCCGTGCGAGCAAGTATTGTATTGTAATGCTTTGACGCTCGACTTATAATAATATGTGTGAAATATAAAAGGACGTGTCCAGCGACGCTATATGACGTGTTAAAAGAATTTTAACGAATTTTTTGGGCCATTGTACTTCAATTGGGATCGTTATTACCATACGACCTTTAACGACTAGTTTAGTACAGACGTGTGCACGTATACACAATGAGCATCCTTCCAAGAGTCACACTGCTCGGGAATATCGCTCGATTAATGCGTTACATCATTTTTATTCGCAGTGAATCGAAAATGCGTCACAACAAATGCCACATTCGAGTGGCACGTAAACAATATAATAATATTATGCGCGCCATTTATAATATTCTTTAATGGATTTTAAACGTCTTCACCGAGTTCCAGACAAACATCGTGTGTCGATATTATGTAATATTATACATTCGATATGGTGTTAAACTAACCTAACCTAATCTTATTTCTTTTTTATAGAAATTATTTGAACGGTATCCGTGAGCTGTTTATTCAAATTTTAAAAATGGTAATTGGACGCGTTCGAAATAATATTACATTGTACAATAATATTGAACGCGAGCACGAATTAGTAAATAAAATATTATAATAATATATCAGTGGTTCTCAAACTTATTGCAGAGGCCGCCTCTTTCCCTCAAATGGCACCAAGATTTTTGACGACAATTTTGCTATAAAAATATGTAACATTATTATTAATATTAGGTACTTGAAATTTAAAACAAAATTTAAAAATCCAAACATACTTCGTATCATGGGTATTCTTCACTCATCAGATGGGACACGGTGGGTTTGTTAAATTCAAAAAAAAAAAAGGATAACTCATTTATTCAATAAAATTATTTTAAACTAAGCTATAGTTTACACGAGACAATTTTTCTTTAAAAATTATTAAGTTTATTATGATTAAGAAAAAAGCATATTTTTTTTGCTCAGCCAGTATAATATTCCGCTATTATAAAAGTTTTTTGGTAAAAAAAAAAAAATACTGAGCATTTTTTTTATATTTTTAAAATTTTCTCACTCCAAAATATTTTTCATAAATATTTAATATTTATACCTACTAATATTTTCATAGTTTGGATTGAAAAAAGTCTTTGTCCAATTTTGAAAAGTTTTTCCAAAATTTTCGAAAAAATATTGAGAATTTCTAAAAATTACCCTTCTAAAGTACCATCTAGTTGCAAATTTTGATTCAAAGAATTACTGGTTGTAATTTTCGACGAGTAGTTCTATAAGAAAAAGTGATCACAGAAAAAATAAGAAATATCATTGTAAAAACACTATCCTCTTCTCCTTTGCTTCATTTAGAATCTAAAATAATTAGTAACTGTTATAAATTCATAATTTTAAAAATCAAAAATAATATTAGTTATCTACATAACTAGGTATATCGATAAATATATACATATATATCAAATAAATACATATATTCGATGAATTATTTTTGTAAATCGTACATTATTTTGTTCGAGCGATTGGACAACCCAAATCTCTGGTTACATAATCAGTAACTTATTTTTATCTCTCGTGATGCTGATAATGATGTAAAACCCCAAGCAATTTGTTGGCGACCTCTATGGGGGTCGTGACCGTCCGGTTGAGAATTACTATTATGTAATTACGTAGTTACTTTATTATATTATAATTATGTTGTTACTTATATATAGGTTCAATTTAACGCGACGTCACCAGCTGCTGCACAGTGTTTTAGCCCACTTAATTGAATAATAATAATTATTCAATATAAATATGACGTGATTGAAATGTATACAGCCGATAACAATTACAAAAATAGGTTGTAGATTATTAAATTGGTGACAAAGTTTGAAAAAGTCGAGACGTTTTTAATTATTTTAGATTCTGCGTAGAGCGAAAAACCTAGTGGTTTTACAATGATGTTTATTATTGTATTTAATCGTTTTCTGAAAACACTGTAGAACCAAAATTTAGGAAAACTACACAAAATTTGATAAAACCGCTTATAATCCTTTTTTTGTTTTTTAATTCAGAGTTTATGTGCGTTTAAATATAGATTGACAATAATATGAAAAACGCGAGAAATTTTCATAAGATACACTCTGAGTTCTATCTACATACACACGCGTGTCAAAGAAGACACAAAAAGACCGTCCCTGATAAAAAACCGCTCTTGGAACTCTTTTGACAATTCGTTTTGAGCTGACTATCAAGTTATCCGTTACACTTACAATCAGTATTCACTCGTACACAAATATTTACATTTTTAGGCTAAATCGCGTAATGAATAGATAAATGAATCTCAAATTATTTTAACGCAGACATATTTTAATTATTCATGAGGTGCTAATTGAATGTAAAGTATAATTCGCTTGTTGCGTAATTTTCCAACGGAACAATTACAAACCAAAAATAGATTCATCACATTTTTGCATACGAGCAATACAAAACTAGAGCATGTCCTATTTTAATGTAAAAAGTTATAAGGGGAACTGCTATTGTCACCCTCGAATTCACTATCACCGTGTTTGATATGAACTTACGTCTCGAGCGTAAAATGTTTTATTTCCAAAACATAAAACACTAAAAAACGTAAGTCTGTTATAATGGCTCGTGTTTTACCTCGTAAACCGTATTTTGTAACAGCTAATAATATACTATTATAACGTAGCGATTGAATTGAGTATTTATATAGGTACATAATATTTGTGCAGGCATATAATACACCACCACGTTCCTGTAGAGGTACATATATGTTTTATTGTACTCGACGACGTGCATGTAATACGAGACGTGTGTATAACATTATTACCCACACGAGTACCGAAATCGTACTTTCGACGAGTGGCAGTGTTTGAACAACCTATTATATATAGTATTTCGTTGTCTAAGTGGCGTTTCGTGTTCGGTATACCGTGAAAGTAAGTAGGCCAAGATCTGGAGAAAAAGATAAATATCTTATCCTTCAATAACTATTTTTTTTTTTCTGGGGTTGTTTTTTTTTCTTTCATTTTGTCTTTTGTTCTTACCGGTTTGTACAGCCCAAAGCAATTGAAAATCATCTAACAACCACAGTGCGCTGGTAGTTCCTCTATTCATTAATCTTCCGTGTATGATCCATTAGAGCAACGAAAATAATACCTAATATGTGTATAAAGAAGTCTTACCGTACCCACGTCATGTTAACGTGTCTTTGTGTATACGGGCAAAAGGAGTGGCGAACGGTATGAAATTATACGCTACAACCACTAGATGATACGTACACAACGACGTAGGTAAACGCATCACAAACTCGTGACGTATTTATTTTTTTTTAATAATTATTTTCATGATTTATTTTTCGTACACGCCAGTGTTTACTTTTTTTACACTGATCGATTTCGTTGAGTCGTTATCGCCGCGAAAATATTATGTATTGCTCACACATTACACCGAAATTAGCAACTACCTACTAGACTAGGTCTGATCATAATGTATTTACTAGTGGTTTTCAAGCGGGAGGTCGCTAGTACTGATTGGGGGTCACCAAAAAATGACGAACAAAAGGGTTTTTCGTTTACATAAATACTTGCTTTTTTTGGAAAAATACGTTTAAGCATTTATGATTCTGATTATCTAATGTAAACGTAGATACCATTGGTTCAAAATTGTACGAAACGAATATTGTAAATAATTGAAATTTTCAATAATTATTTGATTAAAATTACTTACAAACATCTTGAAATTGTAAATAATTCTGCTAAAAACCCCGAGTTGCATGTACATTGTACAAAGTACATAGCTCATGTATAGAAAATCCGTTCATGGTGTATTATTATACGTCGGAAGTGGCCAACATGATAATGCTCACGAGCCGCATTAATAAATGAAATTATGTCGAGAGCCAAAAATGTCTTTCGAATCCATTTTTAGTTGAATGTCATTGAAAACGGATGTGTTGAAATAGTTGAGGTACTTCAAGGAATAGAACTGTATTGGAATTATTACGACGTGGTGGTTTTTGAAAAGTTAAAAAAGAACTGTCGCTCAAAATAAATATTAATTCGTACAATAAATAAATCTTATTTTGTTTTAAAAATTCTATTTTGAAAATATAATATTATAAAACAAGATAATCGTTGTTTTAGGAAACGAAATGCGAGTCACATACAGCCATGACGAGAGCCACAATTTGGCCACCCCTGTTATACACCACGATGCCAATTTTCGAATGGGATGTCGAAACAATTAGGAATAAGTCGTATAAAATGTTGAAAACCACTGATGTAGACCGTTTGCCTAATATCTTTCGTCCGCTTTGTTGATATAGGTAAGGTATTCGATAGGTTTATGCGTACCTACGTTAATATCGGTTTCTCCAGTAAAATATAGTGCCACGTAATCGTTCAGATCGTTACTATTTTTTACAACATCACCGTTTCATGATTACACAGGCTTGAAACGCGTTTCACGCGTGTTTGTGATAATATTTCAATCGGCTTGATGTAAAAAACCGTTAAAGACGCGTGTGTAATTTTTCTAACAGTCCGTGCGAGTAGCTACAAACTAAAAAAAAAACAATGTACAGCCCGGGAATCGTTGTCCTTCGATGAGTTGTGCTACAATAATAATTGTTATTTCCGTTGATCGTTGAACCGTCGCAATATAATAACACAGTGATGGTCGGTAATTGAATGATAATCACGCGTTTGTGTGATTTAAATTTTACAATCCGTTCGTTCGATTAACAATTATTATTATCATAATATCATAATATATTACACTGCACAAAATAATACATATTAATACCGCACCCGAAAATTGGACTGGACATAATAATGCGTCATTATTGCTTCGAAAACACGTATCAACGTGTTGACACACAGATTATATCACAGTTTTCGTGTACACACATAATATTGGTTATATTTATATAAACGTATTTTAAAATTTCGTTTAAATTTTAAATTTTTATGAGACTTTAGATTCTGAACGCAATGAAGAAGCTAGTGTTTTTACAATGATCTTTATTTTTTTCTGTAAACACTTTTTCATATGAAAATACTTGTCCAAAAGCATCGATATAGATTTTTTTTTTTAAACCGTATTTGCCTCTAGCCACTTTAGAGAAGTACTTTTTCGAATTTCTCTAATTCTTCAATTTTTTTTGCGAAAAATTACCCAAAATTTTACAAAAAAGATTCAAAAACCATCATTTATTGATCCAAACTTTATGAAAATTTAAACATAGATAGACAATACGAGAAATATTTTAGCACAAGAAAATTTTGAAAATGTAAAAAAAAAATTTGGACAGTTTTTTCTAACACTTTATTTTCTCATTAAATTTTGTTCCCTTTCTTTATTTAATAGATTTAAGAAAAAGTAAAATCAAGTGTAGATTGGTGGGTGTGTTGAAAATGACAATTATTATTATTCTTTATATTATTAACTTCCTTCATTCAGAATGGTCTTATTAAAGAAATGATTTAAAATTCTACACACCCACTAAGAGTATCCGACTCGAGGGGTGAAGAATATCCGTGGCACGAAGTATGTCTGGCTTTGTTGTCTATACTTTATTTTTACTTTACCTTCTAACATTTCTTATTTAACTATTTACATATTTACAAATGCATATTTCATTCAGAAACAAAATTTTTCACAAAATTATCATCATACATAAAATATTTGGAATGCTATCAACGTTTTTCCGTTTTAGGCGTAACTATTGGGTCATTGCAATTAATTAATTTATTTTTATTAATTAAAATATTAATGTATTTATTAAATAATTAAAATTAATGGCTTGATTAGTAAAATTAATATCTTTTTATTTCAATGTAATAATACTGAACAAAAAATCTTTAGTAGGTTCATCAAAATTAAACTACTCAAATTTAGGAGTTCTTCCGGTAAGACTCTTATAAAAAAAATTTGGAATATTATTTACTATAAAAAAATTTATTAACCCCTTAAATAATACAGATTTTTCTCAATTAAGAGGACATAGAGCTTATAATTTACCAGTAAAGTACGCAAAAAAAAAAACCTTTGGGGAATCTTTTATAGATTATTTAGGTCTAACCTATTTCAACCAGATGTCAACTATAACCAAAAAAAATATTCATGATGGCGTAGTCAATGTGAAAATCGAAGTTTATAAGTGGCTATTCGCTGATTTGTCTACTTCTTTAGTATAATAGTCCGTATTTTGGTAATTTTATAGTTTTATTTGTTTTCTTTTATTTTTAGTTCAAAATTTATCTAGTGTTTTAATTTATATAATTATTTATTCTAATTTTCCGGTTGAGATTTAGAACTGGATTTTAGTTTGCTTCGTCTATTTTATATGTATCAATTTATGTTTACTTTTTTTTTTTTTTCATTCTTTGTAATATCAGTTCCTTATATTGTTTTAAATTTTCTGTTTTTGAAAGAAATTTGTGTCTTTTATTAATTTTTAGATAATAAGGTGTTTCTTGTGATTTACTAATTTACATTTTTGAAATTTATACTATTCATATGTCAACTCTCTACTCCATCACAAGCTTTGGCTTAAATATGTGAAGAAATAATTTTAAATAAAAAAAAAAAAAAATTTACAAACTGGTTTTCTTATTCCGTTTCTAGTTTTAGGAATTATTGGGAATTATATGGAAGTGAAATTTTCTTTGAAAATGATCTCCAGAAATGTTGAAATTAAACACTGCGTATCATAGCCCATAGGTATACTGACTTAACAGAAAACACTTGTAATTAAATTAAAAAAATAAAAAGTTGTGTATAATAATTAAAATTTGTGTTTATTTTATATTTCATAGATAAATTAAACTATTTTCGCCTTAGCCATTCCTAAGAACAGTACAAGTATTCACTTCCGGGGTGTGTACTGAGTACATCAGTATTTTTTCACGCAATGATCTGTTATATTTTCAGGCAGATCGCGTACTCTTTTGGTATAGTTACACATAACGGTTTTTTCGTAACGTAGACATAAACTAGCAGCAGAAGAAAATATTATATTCGTCTCTTGTTTATTTTAGGGGATAAAACAAAAAAAAAAAAAAAAAACGAATTTCAAATATAAAAAGATTTCTAAGAATAGTACGTTGTCATAAAAAAAGTGTATTAATACTTAAGACGCCTCACACGTCGTTGTCAATAAGCACTGTTATTTAAATCGCGTTAAAACGATTATAAATCAATAACGGACGTGCGCTAGGATACGTACCTATAGTTAACCTGTCAGGCGTACAAGATGGACGACCACCTGGGAGTGTTCGTAGTCGTGTTTTCCTTTTTTGGGATACAATTCACATGTTTCATTATTAACAACGTAAATTATAAATCTATAGTGAAATATGAGTTATGTCTATATAATCCTAGTTTCTGAGTCAATATCATAAACACGTCATTTAACCGTAAGAGCTATGCGCTTATGTTGACTTTTGACAATTTTTTTTTTTTGACAAAAATAGTCATCACACGTGCGTTTATGTCCCTACTAAAAAAATCGAATAAACAGGTGAAACAATAGCAATGAGCTATAAGAGTCTGTACTGTAATTCGCGAGATACCCAATCTGTTACTGAAAACCTAAATAAAATCCTTTCTACTACTAGACTCGAAATTTTGGACCAACGTTTCTACCCAAAAAGTGTCTCCACACATAAAGAAAAATAATAATAATAATTAAAGAAAAACACAGATTTGTAAAACCAAAACCTTGACGTTTCTTTTGTATTTTTCAAAAACCAGAACTTTTTTAAAGAAATAATTGAGTACCGGAACCGGAACCGACAAATCCAAAAACGGTCTCTGGTTAGTAATAAAAGATTTTATAACAAATTAACATAATATCCGAAATTGTCCAATTTTGTATAAACTTAGGAACTTACTTACTGAATTTTTACATATAGCGAAACCATAAAATAGAAATATGGATGCAATTTTTGGATTTTTACCAATATATTTAAAAAAAATATTATAACATGCTAATTAAAGTAGAATATATTATTTGTAAAAATGATAAATTTTTCTGTATTTCTGTATTTTAAGTACTGTATACACGAAATTTTTACTTGGCACTCGAGAAATCTGTTCAAAGTATCAAAAAATCTTCTGTTACATAGTATAGAGTAGACAGAATGTTGATCTCTTGAAGGGTTATATAAAACCTTTTGATCAAAATTTAATAAACTTAATCGCATTTCTGACCTCCCCTTTTTGTCAAACTCCGTATTATATTATTATTGCTACTATAGATTCGTACAAAATGTGTCCGTATCAAAATGTTTAATTTTTGCCAAATTATATTCCGTGAGTACAAGTAGCGTCTAACCTAAACTAACCGCGATTCGCAGATCAAATATAACGACGTATATAATATTATATTCTATGTGTGTAGAATATATAAAAAAAACTATAATTATACGTGTAGTAGATTTCCAAATTGTTTCCCCCATCATTTATCAATCTAATTTACGATTCACGTCACATAATAATAATATAATGGCATTGGAATATCGTAAAGCTATACCGTCTGGCGCGGTGGCGGTGGTGACTGGTGGTGGACGTCGTGCGTATTATATATTATATTTTTATAAACGCATTGAAAAAGGTCGTTTGTCACGTTTTATCACCTGGAATACATTATATTATATTATATTATTTTTCAGTCCGAAAAAAGTATTTCTATTTTTTTTTTTTTTTTTTCGCGCAAACGGTTTTTTTAAGAACAGGAAAATATAATGACTATAATAACAAAACGCTACTCCTATTTCAAAAATATAATTCGTATGACGTACAAGAGCCGCTTGCGCATACAATGCCTGCGCGCCGATCATTGTGGCATTGGAAATCCTAGGCGGCGAGTGAGCACACGTACCCACATTATATATATATATATGTATGTTATTATATATCATATCGTACATTACTACTATACGCGTATAATGTATTGCAAGGAGAATCGGCATCGTCTCGGACAATGGGATCCGTTTCTTTTTCCATTTACCGTGCGGCGGCGGTGGTCCCTGCAGCCGAATATATATTTTTATATAATGTATAAGCGCGGCGTCGAAGTCTCCTTTGTGCACGGGGCGGCATCACATAATAAATAATATAATAATATAATATATCAGTGGTGTGTACGGCACGCACTGCTGCAGTATTATTACCATTAATACGACGACGACGACGACGACGGGTTTTTAAAAGAACCAGGTAATCCTCGGGCCGCACGCATTTGCACAATCATAATGCAACAACAACCCGAGAAAAGAGAAGAAAAAAAAAAGAAAAAAATGGGAAAAAAGATTCGGGGTAAAGAGTAGACGATTGGCACCCGGTAATTCAATGGGTTTCCTGTAAACCTGTCCGTGACGAATCTCGCCCGGTTGTGTTCGTCCGAGACGAATCGTTCACAATCCGTCCGGCGTATCCAAACGCAAGGTAAACTTTGTTACCGCGATTTCTTAGCCGTTGTCCGTCGTCGACAGATGTTTTTCCCTTTTTTCGCGCGCGTATCCCTTGTTGTGTGTCCTCACCGTCATCGTCGTCGCGAGCTCACCACCCGCCTTCTTTATACGAGGGTTTTAGCACCGTGGTGAAACCGATTTTTCGCCCCGTACACGGCGTACAGCGACCAAGACCGAAATTTGTTCCGAATTTTCCGGCTCGTTTTCAACGGCACCGAAAACCGGCGCTAAACGGCTCTTGATAGACCTCATCGCCGCTGCTATTCGTATATAACCATATAATGCGTCTGTAATATACGTTATATAACGCGTGTAGCACCGCAATCGGGTTTAAAACCGCGACAAATTCCGAGGGGGGGTTCTTCAAAACGAGCCACGAATGGCGTGATTATGTGAATCGAATTATTATAGACCTTCCCGATCTGGCAAATCGGTTTTTAAATGCGTGTTACGTAATATATTGTATATCGTTTCTAAACACGCGCACTTGGAAATCGAGTGCTAACTACTATACTGCAGTACCTGTTGTGCTACAAGAGTAGTTTATCAACTATATTTATAAATACATTATTTTATATTTGTCATACATGAAGTCATGAAGACGTTCGAATTAAGGGTTTGGAAACAATGATTTGATAGACATTTTTGTAACTTTGAGCATTTCTCTTTGTCACTTGATTTCTTTTCTGCACATGACCAAAGCACCTAAAATTGATTTAAAATCTTAAATTGGTTCCGTCCCTGGAGAAATTGTAGTTACAAGTGTTGTTTGCTTTGTTTTTGTTTTTTGCTATGTTTGCAGCAAAAGTCATTTGATTTAGATTGGTACCTATATATATACCTATGTATAAAAGAGCCATTTTTCGTGAAAAATCTAGGGGGGACAGAATAAAAATATTCACAAAAATCAATATAGTAATCTGGGGATCTAAATCATTCTGTTATTAATATCTGTTATAATCAAATCTTGGACCTGTCGAATTATTCAATTTTAAAGAATACCAAAAGTCAAAAAGTTGGATATGTTCCGTTTGTGTTCATAGGTTTGTGATTTTGGGAAGATATATTTCTACGGATGAAAGTATATTTAAATGCCAGCTGAAAAATAGTTCACAATTACATAAAAAAAAAAAGCCGGACATACTTCGCACGATGAGTGTACTTCGCACGACGGGTGGTATTCTCTTGACGGGCGTATTAAATTTTAAAGAAACGATAAATCATTTCTTCAGTAAAACGATTCTGAACG
>JAIPRM010009715.1:0-14473 GCA_025469315.1 Stegophylla sp. TES_Ste_2020 | reverse complement strand
AAATACTTTTGGGAAAATGCATTTATAATATTTGGTATGCAATATTTTGAAAATTTTTTGACAATAATTTTATTTTAATATTTTATGGCCAAATATTTTCAAAACAGCTTAACTTTATTTTGAATATAATATTTTCGATAAAACTATTTTAAAATATTGTGACAATTATAATATTTTCAAATTGCTGTGTGGGAAGCGAAAGAAAAATTCTTATGATTTTGAAGATAATGAAATATTTTCAGCATTATATTAATAGCAAAATATAATATTTATAATTTATACATTTTACATATCTAGGTACATAATGTTAAAATGTATAAGTTTATAATTCCATTACTCTATATCTCTATCACTTTGCAATGTCATAAAAATTTGTTTAAACATAAATAAGTGTAACTTGTTGGGATGGGTAAATTCTTAGTAAATAGGCAAGTGTGAATTTTTAATCTTTTAAGATAATGGTAGGACGAGTAAATGTTCATGTAATAATGATCAGAGATAGGAGAAAAAAATACAATACTGTTTTCCAGATGATGTCAGGATAAAATATTTTTAATGTAAATTTTAAACCAATCATAAATTGTATTTACATTTATACTCAGGTTATCAAATGCGTAAATAATATTATGTAAATTAAATTTACGTAATAATAGTTTTCCCAAAGGTGCTTTTTTTCCTAATATATCTTTATAGAGCTTCTTTTCCCATAGATACATTTGAAGACATAGTACAAATTTAATTTAATTCAAATTTTATTATTTTAAAATTCCATTCAAAAGCCTTGATGTTTGTTGAAGAATGAAAAGATACTTGATTAAGTGGCTAACAAATTCAAACGAGTAATATTATTGTTAACGCCATCAGTAATCTTATAGAATGGATTTAAATAATCATTTTAAGCTATATTTTTACCACTTTATTCAAGAATTAAAATCTAGATTCAATAATAAATTATCTTAAGTTATTCAAATTGAAGAGCTCATTTTACCTCACAAAAATATGTATGACATTAAATTATGTACAATGCAATAATGCATTATATATATGACAATAAATTCTGTTATGTTCAATGTTCAAGATTAAGTTCAATGTTCAGATTCACTACGAATAGCGTAATAAATGTTTAGAAAAACAAATAAAAAAAATATAGGGATGAATTCCCTTCTTTTTTTTTTTAATGTAAAAATTCTTATTATGTTTTAGTTTCTACAGCAACAGTTTTAAGGCCATTTTCAACCTTGAAAAAATGTCATCATGAGTATATGTTTCATAGTATGGAACGCGTGAAAGCTGGTTATAACTTTCTAAAAAGGTAACAAAGTACACGCATAAAAATTTTCTTTTACTTTACTATACTTTACTTTATTTAACTTTGCTTCAATTTTTTTTACTGTCCTTTTTTTATTTGATAAATTTAAATTTAAATTCTATAAACCCACCATGAGTAGCTGACCCAAGGAGTGTGATCTGGATTTTTTTATATTATGTATAATATTATGTTATAATTTAATGGAAATTGAAGAATGGATTTGTTATAAAAATCCATTATGCTTCTTACTTGATAATATACAGTGTTTGATAATAACATCTACTTGTTAATTTCTTCAAAAGAAAATAAATTGGCACTATTTATTAACCGTTATCGATTTATTTATAATTATTTCATTTTATTATTTGATAATTATTTAGGATTTATTTTGATTTAAAACATCTACCGTCAAAACATATTATTCAATACTCGGATTATAAGTTCTGTCGTATATTTTTTATTTTATGACCTCGAAACTAGATTGCACTGTTGTCTGTTGTCAAGTCCATTTTTAGCGTATCGTAAATACACTAGATGGCAGTTGCAGCACGATCTGAGTACTTGTCTACAAAACATTTTTTGTTGTTATTTTACCGTCAATAATATTATCGCCACAAAGGAGCTACTGAAAAATAAATTTCTAAAGAATTCCGTACGGTAAAAAAAATCAATCAATAAAATGTTATTTCGTTTTCACATTAAGCTTTTACGCATTTGAAAATCCTTTTTCTTTATTTTACACTATTTAAAAGTAACTACCGGTCGCGACAAACGTTACACACGAATGTTTTTTTCTCACAATCATACAATCGCATGACTTCCCGCAGTATCATTTATTAATACGAAAAAAGTCATCGCACCTCTTTGTTTTCTCATTTATTTATTATTCCAATTCAACCGTTCGAACTGAACCGATCACGTGACATGCTAACATATAGCGTTTACATCTTTATTTAATTTTGTCTTATTTTACTTGTTCGCCACCAGCTGTGTGCAGTAAGCAAAGATGCACAATAACACGCACAGTTTTAATTAAAATTTTACCTAAATCGATCATTGCTAAGTGCTGAAAGTAGAATGTAAATGTGGCGAGGATTGAAAGGATGAGACCCCATTTTCACTATAGTCTCGAACGATTTTTAAATAGGCATATCTTCTTATTTTGACAATTAAATATTTTAAGTATAATAATGTATCTTTCAATTTGTTAAACATTTTTATACTCGTATAAATGGGCGGGCCATTTTCCTCCAAAAATCAAATTCCATTCTCCTCCAATGTCCATTTTCCACCAAAAAAAAAAAATAAAAATTCCTTTTTCCTCCAAATTAAAATACCGTTCTCCTCCACATTCCATATTGCTCCAAATTTATTTAATTTATTTAAATATTATCATAAAAAATAATTCATTTTTAATTTTTTGATAAGTATGCATTTGTTCAAAAAATGGCCTATAATTACAAAAAATAATTTAATGTAATTTAATAAACGACGTGAAGCAACCGATTATTTTTAAGTACCTATAGATAGCTTCCTAGAAATATTTTTATTTATAAATTTACTATTTAACTAAATACACTCAACACTAAAATTATAAATTTGAATTATTATGTAAATAAAAGATTTAAAAAAATTAGTAATACCCAAATTTTTATTTTTAAGTAGATATCTACTTCTAGAAACAATTGGAGGAAAACAGACACTGAAAGATTATTATGGACTTTGATTTTTGAAAGAAAATGGTTACAGCCGTATAAATAATATATATGGAGGGTGTATTACGAAAATCTGACATATTTGAATGCGATTTCAGTGTTGGATCTTTGTGATAAATCCTGTATATGTATAGGATAAATAATAAATTGAATACCTGCAGTTTTTTGTAGAAAACGGTTGCAGAGGTCATTTAGTTTGCCGGCGATTTTTTTTTTCGTTAGACTACTTAGTACGATGTTATTCAACCTCATGCGGTTTTCGGGTAACCTAATTCGGAAAGTGCAAACGGAATTACGATTGGGATAACGATGTTACATATTTCTGCGTGATAAAATTGAATAGGGATTTTTTTTTTTAGCCGACCTCTTGCTGTTGTGAAACCGAACACACTAAATAGCATGACATTCTTTTGAAATACATATTTTTTATTAATATTTTTCACAAAATAAACGAAGAAGTGCCGATTTTTTTGTAGTTTTGTAAGTGAAAAAAAGTGCACCGAACATTAATCTCTCGTACTATTTGAATGGCTGTCGATTAACAAAAAAATTGCACTCTCAATATTGTATTCAAAGCGAATATTAGAGACTTTCTGCACACTTTTTATGGAGTCTTATTATTTTCAAATGTATTTGGAATCATTCGAATTTGTTAATAATGTATTTAAAAAGTCGAGGAAAATATTTTTTATCATAGGTGGCATTTTATTTTTGGGGTTCGTATACTAACACGTATAATTCGTGTATTTTACTTTCAATTTTGTATGACAGTCGGAGTTATATTGTTAATATACGTATATATTTAATTATTATTATTTATATATATTATTATATAAATTATTACGTATAAGTTACGTATATATTACGTATAATTAAAACAATGTAATTGCTTTTAACTTAAAAATTTATACGTAACTTTGTGAGATTTTTTTAACACTTTTTTCTATATCAAAAAAATGGAATTTACGTAATTTAATGTCGGTTAATGAAAAAAAAAAAAAAAAACAGTAGTGTGGATCGATTTTCTTCGTTTCGTTTAGAAATAATAGACCGTAATTATATTTTTATTTAAAGTAATGTTTTAGCACAACAATATGTAGGTATTTAAGCTTTATTAGCTTACCAATAAGAACAATAATAATCATACTAATTAACTATTATATTTTTTTCGAATTTTATGGGTTAAAATAATGTTATTTTAGAATTGATTTAAATATAAGTAATTTTTGTTCAGCTATTTTTTTATCTTTAACTTTTGTCCTTTTTTGTTGGTATTCTATAAAGATCTGATAAATTTATAATTTATAATTTTCTAGAATGCAGCTCTAACATATTGTTTTAACTTATAATAAAATTATCTAATGATACATGCAGCTATATCAAATATAATATATAATTTAAGTAAACGTTTTAACCAATTTAAGCTTTAATATCAATAAACCAACACTAATTTCATATATTCGTATGTCAATACACACAAATATATGTGCAATCATTTAACATTTATCCAATCCGTGTATACTACCTATAGCATCTATAGCTCAATACTCTTTAAAATCGTTTAAATTAATTTTGACGCGTTTGGCGCGTTTGCTTCGAGTATTTACTGTTTACCAGGATCATTGAATAAAATATAGGTAATTTTTTTTTTCTTTTACGTAAACGATTTATTCATTCAGTAACCTTCTCAAAAGTAAAGTGAAATGTATTACTTTACTTTTTAACCAATAAAAATATCCACTACTTATTTTGGAAATTGTTTTTATAATATTATGATATTATATAGGGGATCAATTATTTATTTTTGTTAATAAATAATATAATATGTTTATATTTTATATTATATTGCCATTTATAATCATATTAATTAATCAATCGAATTATAATGGCATAATTATAAAGCCTTTTTAATTTGTGGCAAGTTTTGTGTACTGTCACGTGGCATTGAGATTCCTAATATAATAAAAGTGTTCTCACTATTAACGTTCAACTTATATGATTCTAATAATTACTATGAATTTTGTTTATATTTGAATGTGGAAGGAACTTTGTTGTAGTCTTATTTAACGTAGAAATTTGAGTGTTTTTATTTGTATTAGGAACATTTATGACTAGGGCCCGGATTCCAATGCAAAATGCATATTTATTTTGGTGATCTTAGGCAATGATTTCTAAGTAAATAATTTGTTTCATGTAACAAGAGACTTCAAAAGAAAAATTTTTATTTTGTTTTTTTTTTTCAATTTTCTATGTTTTTTCATTTTTAGAGCATATTTTAGCATTTTATTCATTTTAATGCATGTTTTAACAATATGCTTACAATTTTAATAATGTACAGTATCTGTACATAATACAAATTAATAATTTAAATTTAATTAATTCAAAATATCTTCCATATTTTTCGTGTTTTTCCTTAAAAATATTTAGAAATCTTTCTATAATTGCGATAATGTCTGTAACTTATATTTACTTATAGGATGCCTAGACTCCGGCAGACGGTAAATAAGAAAACAAATTAAAATATTAAAATACAAAGGACTATTTTTAAGGGCATTTTCGGCTGTTTTTTAAAGCATTTTTCAATGATTTTTAGTGCATTTAAATCCGGGCCCTATTTATAACACATTCTGATATCAACTTATCTTTTTAAAACAATCAAGCAGTCATCAGAAAATATCGAAATTAATAAGTTTAATTTGTTTAAGATTTATAGCTTAATGTGGTTTTCTACATTTTTAAATTTTTTTATTTATAGAGTATCCTTGAACACTGTATGTCACCCTTCTCTAAAAGCTTATTTTACAGTTAAAGTGTTGCGAAACTATAATAACGTATCACACAATACTGTACATTTTATTTCTCTACTTTTCATATGCTAATAGATTAGAATATCATTCACATATTATTACTATTATATTATGTTTCTAAGCTAGCTTTGTGAATACTAAGTGTAAAATTGAATACGAACACAAGAGAAACATTAATAATGACCTATTTTATGTCGCTTATGGGGTTCATATCTCCATTGGAATAATATGTGTGAAAGACATATTATAATTATCTATGTCTACCAAAAAAATACATTTTATAGTACACACATTTTTATAAGTATATAACACATTTGACACATTATTTGTGAACACTATAACTTTGATTTGCATTGTACCCTACAGTCGATATATAAAATATAAAAATATTTTTTCTTTTGATTATTTAAGAGTTACTCTAATTGAAAAATTTAAATTGATATTAAATTAATTCTTTATATTTTTTTATACTGCGTACAGTTGAATGAACGCTTGAAATTAATTTTCAAACAAATGTGATTACATCACTAAAATGTTTCCACGTATTTATTTTTAGTATTTTATACGAGGCATATTTTGAAATAAGATGAATTGTTATTATTATATTGAATCCGTCGGTATGTTTCCGAAATCAGTTTCCAGAATATTTGTTACGTACTTGAATAATAAGTAAGTATAAATTATTAAAATCCTCCCTTCTATACTATGAATAAAATTAAGTGATCTTGACATGATCCTGAATTAGTCACACTAAGACCGTAATATTAATTTAAAAAATAACCTTTTAAAATATTTATAACTGTATATAACTTTACTTATACAGTGAACTATTAGTCACTAAATATGAGTAACTACTTATTATACAGAAATACTATTTTATTTATAATCACTCGGCCTAATTAAAAAAAAAAAATATTTCAAAAAAATCGTTACGTTAGGTAATTATTAGCTATTTGATCCAATTATTTAAAATATGTTATGGTATAAGTAAGTTTATTAAATAATAGTTTTCAGCTAATAAAAAAGTATTCATATGAATTTATTAACACTTCAAATGTACTTATTTATCAATCAAAATCATCATTACTAAAATGATTTAAAATTACCATTGAAAAAACATAAAATATTCAATTATAAATTGATCAATGATCATATTATAATAGAATGCAATACTATCAAAGAAAAAAAATTGCATTTTCGTTTCACTCAGAATCTAAATATACATATAAATGGTAGATATAATTTGAAACAATAACAAAATGTGTTTTATTACTGTTTTAATTATTATAATTTACATTTTGTACGCTATTAATTAATATTCCTGCTTTTGACTTATGCATTATTTTATTATTTTTATGTTACTCTTATTCAATTTTTCTATATTTTGTAGACCATTCATTAACGTTATTCAAAATATAATACAATGTACCATGATTACAGTGTAACCTGAACTTGAGTAATTACAAATAAATATATTTCAAGCCTGTATTTCATAAAATCTTCTGGCTTTCTCGCCTTTACTATACGTTACTTTATAATTTTTTTTTTCATACAATAACTAGCAATAATACAAGTATCCTGAATTCAGTAGCACTTCCTGACAGTTCTGCTGCACAAACTTTATCTAACCGCTACACACCGCGACAAGTGAACCTTTCCATTCCTAGAGATACGTATCTGCTCCTGACGCCATAGATAATATAAACATGGATGGGACAAATCGAATTGAGGCCACTATATTTTGCGGTATTGAACTGATTGAAGAAATTGAAGCCGTTTGTTTACTTTTGGATATTATTTTATTCAAATCAGCTTATATTAAACTATTACCAACTCTTGTTCATTTATAAATATTTTTCAATTAATATAAAAATAAAATGATTTAACAGTAAAAATTGTATTTTATTAAACTTTTTTGTATCTTCGTGGTACATTCAGCAGCAGTGGTATCACCTATCACATATTGTAAACGTAAACAAAATATGGCCTCAATTTCATAACACGTCTTGATGACCGCTGATAAGACGTTTATGTCCATGCATATTTTTATTATCTGTGCCTGACGCACGTAACAGCCGTCGACAATCGTCGTGATCATTTCGTCGACTTCGTAACGTTGCGCCCCATCGATTTACCAATATTTCAACCTTCACCCGTTCTAATGATTATTATTAGGGCCTGGAACTTGATGACCTAAAAATATGTAAAAAATTCACTAAAAAAAATGCATAAAATGACATAAAAATGTTAAAAAATGACATTAAATATATATATATTTTACAATTTTTAAACTCGAAAAAAATATTAATCAATTAATAATCTAATGAAATTTCTTTTTTGTCGAAATTCTTGAAGTACTACAGTAAAAATGACATTAAACATTTATCTTTTATCTTTTATAAATATGAAAAAAAAAAAATGTAAATACTCTTGAGGATTCTACAAATTCTAGAAATGTAGAATTTCTACTTTTCTTAAAATTTTGTTTTTTCTTTACTCTGTAACAAAAAAAAAAAAAAACATCATACCTACTAATTATATTTGCAAATAAATGAATAAAATGTAGAAAAATGCACTAAAAATATTAAAAAATGACCGTAAATCGAAAAATTCCCCCAAAAAATGCAAAAAATGCAAAATAAAAATTGTGCCATTAGATTCTGTATTTCACGAATCAAATTTCTGTAGAGACGAACAACACATTAGAGCAAAAGAAAAAAATATGCAAATGCATCAACCTTAATTATTATTATCGCGTACAACACAACGGCAGTATATTTATAAATATAACACATTTCGCACGCGGACCACCGATCCGCCGTGTCGTGTCGTCTTCAGCAGTAGCCGTGTGTCACAACTTCTTGTGCGGTCCGCTCGCGTTTTACTCCTCTCCGCGGCATATCCGGCCGTTTACGTTCGTCTCAATCGTTTTTCACGCGCCCAACATCCGCGTGTATGAGTCGTCGTCGTCGCGTTTTCCGCACCGGATAATCGAACGTCACCGCCGTCACGGTCCAATAGTTCCGCAACGAGACGCACTCGTGTAACGTATAAAAAATAATAATAATAATAATAATAATAATAGATATATACACATCCGGATACTCGAAGTGCGTCTGCAGTATTATATATATATATATAAATTTAATACTGGTACCTATTTGTACCTCACGAGCGACACAGGTTATAATACCGTGTACGCGTCCTCTATTGTGCCGAACGGACACGAGACTCGGGCTGTGCCCATTCCGATCAAAAAATTATTATTATTATTATTTTTTTTTTCCAAATCGACGATAATATAATAATTGAGTTTATATCATCGTGTTATTGTAACCGGAAGTACCGTGTTATAATTGAGAACGCACGGGCAAGAGAGCGACAGAGAGTGAGAGGGAGACAATTTTTATGTCAATATGATATTGTTGTGTATTTTTACGAAACGCTTCGTATAGGTCTCTCGTCTCGTATACGCTTTCTTTTCAGTTTCCAGCTATTCTTCTCTTGTGTAGTGCACAACACTCACAAACGTGTTACAGGCCAAAGCGAACCGTTATGAGAATAATAATAACAAAAAAAAATCAGTTACTTATAAACGGTTGACATTTTACCGGGAGTAGGAATAAATATGAATATAAATACTTTTGTGTGTATACTGTATATACACAAAAATAAAAAACCTTTAAATCTTAAACTGCAGCACCTTTTATTGGATCAAAATATAATATAATATTATATTTTGTATCACATTTTCTCGACAATAAACGGTATATTACATACTATACGAAATAATACGTCTGTGTGAAGTGTGTACAGATATCTTTTTCGAAACACTTTCGAAAATATCTATTTCCTAAAAGAAATATAAAATAGAATAAAAATAAAAATATAAGAAGAGAAAAGAAAAAAAGACAATTCGATGTTGAAGTGTATTAACTGCAAGTGTAAGTGAGGTATAGAAAGCGTTGTTAAAATCGGCCATAAATTATTCGACTAAATGCGTTTAAATGAATAATTAGTTATGTTGAACGTATTATATGGCGTAAACTATTTGACTCTAATTTAGTATTAGGAATCACTCGAGACACGTTTTGAGTTTGTGCAGCATTATCAAAGAAATTAAAAACCAATGAATCATACATGTTAATATAATTAATGTTATTATAAAATAATAATCAACATACTAATCTGTCAATTGCACTATAACATTTTATTCATAATTACTTATGGCCATCATTTGTTATGTCATACTTTTACTGTGCAGGCTATTAAAAAATGTTTCCAACATGAGATTACATTTAATCACACTGAATCCATAAAATGAATAATATGTTTTTATTATATAACATAATAAACTATTAATTGTCTCAATAAAAATTAGACCATAATGATAAAGTAATATGTGTTTTTTTTTTACGTAAACACATTGTTAAGATTCTAATCGACTAAACTTCAATAGTCATTATTTTAATTTTAAAAACAGTTATTACCAAAAAATAAATACAAGTATGGTTAAGTAAAGGGTTGCATCTGAATTGAGTATCAAAACAGAAAAAAATAATAATTGAGTCTAAGGAAAAAAAAAATGCAAAAATAAAATTACTATGACAGTAAGTTCCAAGGAAAAAATTAGTTATAATAAATGATTGAGTCCCGCTTACACGTGTTGACTTTAAATGTTCCAACAATACATTTTCCTTCTCATTTATATATTCACTACAATTTAGTAAGCACTAAACAACACGGACTGAAAATTGTGTAAATTTTTATTTGGTAATACATCTCTATTTTAACTACGGAATTTTATTCAGGTTTCTATGAATTTTGATATATTGAAATCAAAATTTGTACGAGTAGTACAATATATATATATATATAATGTGTTAGCTAGATTTATAATAATTATGTAATACGTTGGGAACTAGAATATGTATCCAAGAAATTATTATCCTTAATACTTAAATTTGAATAATTCCAAAACAATTCTTTCGAATTTTGATTTTAATATGTCGAAATTCACAGAAAAATAACCTGAATTCTATTGTTAAAATGGAGGAGGAGGATATTTGAAAAAAATAGTTTGTATTACTGCATGCCATTCTTAAGGTGACATGGAAAAAAAAAACTGTTATGAAATCATGGTTTTTATAGTAAATAAAAATTAAATAATTTTTACGGTCAAAAAAGGGATTGAGCATGCTTAATATAGCACCCTGTATGTATAAATATATACGGATCTGTATTAATAGATTTCTTATGCGCTTGAATAACAACTCCACGGGTTTTCTTCGGGGTTTCAAAAATCACATAAAATATAATTGGATCGTATTAAATGTAAAGCCAACTTAGTAACTAGTAGCCCTTATATATACCCACCACACATTCCCCTCGTTGGACTGTAATGGGGATTTAAAAGGGTGCCTTTAACAGCAGTTTGGTTAAGATCCCATCCTGTAATTGACCCTTCCAAATACGTGTATTATTAGCGTTCTTTTCAAATTACGCGGTGACCGACCGACAATCCCGTTAACGCGGCAGAGTGTATTTCACATGCCAATTCCGATAAAATAATATCAATGATTTCAAAATGATGGTTCGAAAAAATCCAATAACAACAGGTAATTCCGCATATGTTGAGTCAATAATACCGTGGCCTGTGTAAAAACGCGGTAAACACGAAATTCCTAAGCGAATAAACTAGTTTGTTTTCCGTCACATCATATCCATTTGAAACAGCACGTGGTTATCAATACGCTAGTTAGATGTATAATTTCGGTTTAGAACATTATAGTATTGGTGTCTCGAGCTACGACTGTATGACACGTACTGAGGAATGTATTTGTATATTATTGTGAAATAACTTTTAAATTCGTCAAAATTCAAATAGACGAATTAAATAATTATACTTGGCACGTCGTTTCGTTAATGTGATACGAAAGTGATGTCGAATTCAAGATTAAAAAACGCTTAACTGTTGTTATGAGTTTGTTTTCAATATTATTCAACGCGCGTACTTATGACCATTAATAATTATTGTGAAAACTGTTCTCAGATCACCCCATATATTGTGGACCAATTATATTATATCTTATTTTTATTGTAATGAAATAAAAATAAATCGTACCCAAAGCAATTATGTTAAAAATAGAACACTGAACGATTACTGAAATATGTGTATTAATAAAATCTGTAGTAAACATAAACTGGAACATTACAAACAAATTATCGTAATAATTTTAAATGACGCTTATTCATTTTAATTTTATTGGTATTTGATTTTTTTTTTTTTTATTCACTTTGCATTTGAAATAACGTGTAATAAATAATACATTATCTATCAAGGCGTCATTTCTATTTTCTCACCGCTACATAATTATTACCGAATGGTTGATATTAATAAAAAGTTAACATTTTTTATGTTTATATAAGTTCTGAGTGAAGCGGAGGAGCCAGTGGTTTGTAAACGATGTTTATTTAAATTTTATTGAACACTTTTTCATATCAAAAACATGCTCGGACCAGTACGTATAGCATATTATGTTCCGTCGGTCTAAAATAAATAATGAAAAAACATTAAATTAATTACAATTATCACATAAAGGGGTGTTAAACATTAAAACATCTTGCTCGCTGACCCCTCATGCATTTAAAATTTGAATATGAATGCTTTTAACACCTAACATAATCTAACCGTAAAATGGTGAAGAGTTAATCTGTGTTAAATCTTTAATAAGTGATAGTTTATAATTTGAAATTTAGGTAATGGTTTTTAAGTTGATTACATTTGAAACATAATTTGCAAATACATTTCCACATCTTTAATATAGGTATTTTTAAATAGGAAAAATCATATTTTATTCGATTTCTGTATTCATGATTATTTTATAAATTTATAATATATTATTATCACTACTCTATTGATACTTATTTGAATCATGATTTTAATACATATCCATGAATATGAATAACTAGCTGTTTCCGTGTATTCCATTGCCCGTAAAAATCAGTTCAGTCCGTACAAACAGAACAAATTCTTCAATATAATTATTACTTAGATCATCGTGTTGTCATGATTACCAAAGTACATTACCAGGCCGTTTAAATCCTGTCAAAATAGGTTTAGCCGTTTCGAAGATAAGCCCATACAAACAAAATAAACTTAAGAAAGCTTTAATTTGATAATGGCATGGTTTCTTTTAAACTTTTCAGTAATTTTCCCATACATTTAAATGGATATACTTCATACCATGGGTATTCTTCTCTTCTCGGGACAGATACTCTTGGTGGGTGTGTAGAATTTAAAAAAAATGATAAATCATTTATTCAATAAGAGGATTTTGAACGAAGGAAGTTAATAAAGAATAATAATAGTCGTCATTCATTTCATCAACCCACCTACCAAGAATATCTGACCAGAAGAGTGAAGAATATCCAAGGTGTGAAGTATGTTCGGCTTTCTTGTCAATACTTTACTAATCTTTTCTTTATTTTATTTTACTTTACTTTATTTCACTTATCTTTGCTTTACGTTACATTTTTTTTTTTTTTTTTATTTAATAATAAATAAAGAAAAGGAAAAAAAAAATTAATGAGAAAGAAGTGTTAGAAAAATGTCCAAAATTTTTATTGTTAGAAGATTTTTAACAAATATTAATATTACATTTTTATAACCGTTCAGCATTAAAAAATAATAACATATCGTCGCGAATAATTATTCGGAAAGAGCTTTTTTATTTTTCGAGGAGCGTACCTACATGTGACAATATGGTTTTACATTTATTATGATTTATGTACATATTGTGTACATAGTTGATATTCATGCTTAATATTCAAAATTCAATTTGAAAATAACAATCTATTATCATAATCGATTATTTATTTATTTGGAGTGTACGCACAATATATCTCGCTCTCGTGAAGTGCACAATACGCGTATAGTACTTGTGCAGTGTGTAACAGTGTATTTTTTTGATATTGAACTACACTACTTATCGCACTTTTTAAGATCATTAAATCGTTTATAACATATTTGAATTATGCTGCACCCGTGCACATAACACATTACATTATTATGTATATTATATATACACAAACCGAAATACGTTTACTTATCTGATCGACGATTTGGTTATTATTTTCACATCGTTCCTGACGTCTAATTAACTTTCTTTCATATTATATTTAAAATTAAAAAAAGAAAAAACGTAGGTAGTCTATGCACGAGTAGGTATAGTATATTATCATTTGAATTTAACACTATGAATATAAAAAAAAAATAAAATAAAAAGGTGAGTATTTCGACGAGTTCACATGTCTACCGTCACGTAACACAACCTACATAGTTCCCACCGTTTATTTTTTCGACACGGACTCGCAGGAATAGAATTCAAAAATAAAACTACACTGCTTGCAATTTTATTCATAATATTATTTTTACGATATCTACTACGGCATAATAAAATTCAAGTCTTCGCAGTTCGCGCTCGGTCATCGCGGATACGGTTTATTTTATTAATGTCTCGAGGTACCAAAGACGCGCGACGTCGTATTCGTCGCGATAAGTCACTGTTTTTTTTTTTTTTTTTTTTTTTTTTTTTTGGAAAGACGGCGCGCGGAACGGAAAAAGTGGTGTGTTTTAAGCG
>JAIPRM010009714.1:0-14474 GCA_025469315.1 Stegophylla sp. TES_Ste_2020 | reverse complement strand
GTCGACTAATTTCATTTATTCATATTAGTTGGTTGGAAAAAAATAGTCGACTAATTATTCGACTAATTTCTATAATTTGTATATAGCTGGTCGTGCAAATTATTAGTCGAATAATAGTCGGTAGTACATAATGAAAACCGAATAATAGTCGGTAGTATCAAATCGTCGTTTCTGCCCATCACTAGTTCAGATGTCAGACATGAAAATAGAAATACTCAATTATAAAATCTTTAAGCCCATTCTGGTTATTTCCCGTCGTCACGCCACCCCCTTGCTTACCTATTTGACTCCCTCTATGAAACAATGATCACTAACTTGAAAAATGGCATATTACAGTACTAGTCATGTGTAATTGTGTGCAAAGCTGAGCTGTTCTTCTCATGTATATCAGTGTAATATGTAAAGTTCTTAAAAATTGCATTTACCAATATGTAAAATACAAACTACAATATTCTGAAAAAAGGTTGAAACTTTTGAACATGTTTACCTAAAAAAATTATCATTTTAAAACACTAGCTTAAAAAAATGTTGTGTACATTTTGTTTTGATTACTTATTATTTAATATTTATTATAAAAAAGTGTTTATCTCTTTTTTTATCTAGATAAAAATGATTTTTTTTTAACTATATCTAGATAAATATCAATTTTGCAGTATCTATCTTTATCTAGATATTTTTTTTTTTTATCAAAACACTGTGTATAAGTAAAGACTTTTTTGGCTCTAGATATATCATATTTTTATTTAACCATGTGGCTCGTGAACATAATATTCATGTTGGCCAAACGTGTAATAATATGTTATCGAATGCAGCTAATGGAATTTCGACATAAACCGTTTAATCAACGGCGCGGGACGTTAATTGTCGCGTAGAGTTATGCGCAGGTAGATAATATAATTATAATATTATTGTAATACGCGTAGTATTAACAACGTTGTTTAAAATGTTCACCATCCTGCGGCACACAGTATATAATTGTCTATTCTCAATCAAAATTTACAGACGAAATTGATGATCGTTATTAATTAGCTTCCAGTGACGTGTTTAGTGACAGCGATTATAATAATATTATAATCATGCACATAATATGATGGATGCGCGAATGTTTGTGTGAAACACTGGAAACAGTGAATACAAAGTGCTCAATAGGCGATTTTTCGAAAACTGAATTGCCTCTAATTGGTACTTCAGAACGGCGGTAATTTTTTGAATTTCTCAATTCTTAAATTTTTTTTTATTCAGGGAGGGAAGAACTACCCAAAATTTGGCAAAAAAAAACTCGGAAGCTATCATTTTTTTAATCCGAGCTTTATGAAAATTTAAACGTTGATGGATAAAAATATGAGAAACATTTTGGCGTAAGAAAATTTTGAAAATGTGAAAAAAAAAAAATTTTGGGCATATTTCTAACAATTATTTCTTACTCATAATTTTTTTCCCTTTGTTTAATAGATGAAAATAAGTAAAGTAAATAACCTAACCTAAGAATGGTGGACATACTTCGCATCACGGATATTCTTTGTTCTTCAGATTAGATACTCTTGGTGGGCTTGTTGAAAATGACAACTATTTTATTGTTGTTCTTCATATTATTAACTTCCTTCGTTCAGAACGCCGTTTTATTGAAGAAATGATTTATCGTTTCTTTAAAATTGTACACACCTACCAAGAGTATTTGATCCGTGGAGCGAAGCCTAATGTTTCACCCTAAGCGTATTATGTTATTATTAATCCCACCGAAAAGTCAGCAGTGGGGTGGTAAATCTTTTTAGAGAAAATACTGAAATTTTGATTTCAATGATTTTTAAATTTCTTGTGTGACCTGTTTTTTTTTTTTTTTTTATAAATATATTTTCGGTATAATAAGAAAAAAGTGTATTGAATTTTTTCTTAGCGCGTCACTGAAATTCAAAATGGATGCTAACTTTGGCTATGAGTTCTTCACCACCTCTCCTCTCTACAGGCATATCGAATTCGTAAAATCATTATTTATCTTTCCGTCTTATTGAGATCATAATATTTGAATATCATTGGTGATTACCTACCGAATAATAATAATAATACTTCAACATTAAAAACGCGTCGTAAGCAAAACAACGAATCAACTCGTTACGTTTTTTTATATTTGATAATTATTGTTTATTCTGTTTTCAAACGACTTTACCTCGTTATCTTTTCTCAATCAATTAAATTAAAAACGAGCAAGTGTCCATTAACTCACCAAGTCCCGTCTTTGCGTCCTAATAACGAGCTTCGAAACTAACGTTTAAGAAGAAGAAGGAGGACTACTCGAGTGTCATCCGCTCGTCCTTTTTTCGAAATGTCAGGTGCCATTAAAACAAACAAATAAAAAAAAAAAAATCAATACTTATCGATCAATTTTCTCCAGTATTCTTCTTAATTTCTATATAAGTACTTATTCAATTAATTTGACAGCGAGTCTTTTTACGCGCACAACGCGGTATTCTAATTCAGAGGTTCCCAAACTTTTTATGATACGACCCATTTTGGAATTTTTTTCAATTTTGACGATCCACCACAATAATCAAATGTCCATCTTTTTTTTTCTTTTTTGCTCTATTTTTTGCTCTTCTTGAGCGACGGAAATAAAAATGATACAGTGTAAAATATTGCATTTTGTAACTATTTAAATTTTTATAACTGTAATAAAACTATTTATTTGTTTATTTTTAAAAAATTCATAAGAGTTAATTAAAATTAAAGGTTGAGTTAGGTATATAGGTATATTATATACTATAATACGAGTAATTGAATAATTAAAAAAAAAATTTGAATTGAATATGAACAAAGCCCGTCTCATACTTCGCCCCATGAGAATTTTTCACTCAAAAAAATAATAACGCTCGTATTAAAAATTTTATTTCAAAAAATATTTTTCATATTATAGTCAATCTATATTAAAATTTTTATAAAATTTGAATTTAATAAAAAAATGTAAAGGTGTTTTTGTCCAATTTTGGATAGTTTTTCCAAAAAGTTGAAATACTATTGAGAATTTTGAGTAATGACACCTTTAAAATAACATCTAGAGGCAAATTCTGATACAAAAAATTGCTAGTTGAAACTATTGGACAAGTGTTTTTGAACAGAAAAGTGTTTTACAAAAAAAAAAAAATTTTAAATAAACATCATTGTAAAAAACTAACTTTGTCAATCCACTCAGTACAATTTAACGCGACCCACCAAAAATTTAATCGCGATCCAATTTTGGGTCGTGACCCATAGTTTGGGAACCTCTGTTCTAATTTCATATTGAACAATATTTCAAGGAGAATTGAACAGAACTATTATATAATTTTGTAATAATAAGTGTGCTTTTATAATTAATTCAAAATACTATAAAATCAACATTTTTCGCGAAATGGTTCTATTGTATACATGAATTATTGTTAAACATGAATTTTCTTTTTTTTTTTTTTTTTTTTATTGTTATTTTGAATTACTTCCATCAGCAATTCCACACGAGCACTTATTAATTTAAAATATTGAACCACGTGGACGACGATAAACCCGAACTTAAGGGATGTTTCTTTTCGTTGAAAATAATCAACTTAACCAAACCGAATACGTCCGTTCATATTATTATGATTGTCGTCAATGAAGTCACAACGATAAAACGACATTATACTGTCATCGTTTTCCACACAATATAAAGCCAATTACTTTTATCAGGAATCTTTATGAGTTTATGACGTATGTTCTGATGTTTACAGCAAACGATCGTAAATGTCGATTATTTAAATGAAATCTAATTAAAAGCTTTTACGATCCGTGTATAAAATTTAATCGCTTTTATTTTTCAACTACTCTGATTACAAATACAAAGGATTCGGTGCGACAACAGTATACGCGGATTTCTAGGGGTAAAAGTTCAAAAAAATAAGCCCGACATACTTGGCACGACGGGTGGGGTTCTCTTGACGGGTGTATTGAATTTTATAGAAACGATAAATCATCACTTCAATAAAACGATTCTGAACGAAGAAAGTTAATAACATAAAAAAGAAATAAGAAAAAAAAAATGTTTGTCCAAAATTTTTCTTTTTCACTTTTCAAAATTTTCTTGCGCCAAAATCTTTTTCTTATATCATTTTCTATTTATGTTTATATTTTCAAAAAATGATGGTTTCCGTGTCATGTTTGTCAAATTTCGGGCAGTTTTTTCCAAAAAAAAAAAAAAAATTGAAGAACTGAGAAATTCAAAAAATAACCTCTCTAAAGTACCATCTAGAGACAAATTTGGTTTCAAAAAAAGTTACTGACCGAAACTTTTGGACAAGTATTTCCATACGAAATGTTGTACACAGAAAAAAATAAAAATAAGCATCATTGTAAAAACAATTCACTTCGTTCAGAATCTAAAAAGGATTAGAAACTAAAACGTAAATACTGCTATGTTTCATACATTTTGAGCACTCGTTATACGCTCACGACATTTGTCAATCAAATCAATTGTATAAATATTTGAATTTGGTTGGAAATCAAATCATATAAACTTTAAGTTTTAATTTTGATTTTAGTTTATGTATGAAATAAGCAAGGCTGAGCAAGTCACTATATTCTTTTTTTGACCAGTTACCTAAGTTAATCCAAACGAATGAAACTAACGAAAGTCAAGTTTGAAGCAGATAAAAAATTAGTTATATACATATTTTTAACCACTTGGTTAAGGAAAAAAGTCAAATTGGGGGAAAAAAGTGACAACCAGGTTGATAACTTCTTTTCCAAGGAATATAAAAGTGAATAGTTCTGTTAATATTAGTAATTAAATTCAAGCAGTATTGAGTTCCCGAGCCCCGAGCTGCTTCGAAAGCATTGTAACACGATTATAGTACAGTTTTCCCAATCAATTTTTTCCAATCTAATTTCTCCAATTTCAATATTTACCATAAAAACATTCTTCCAATATATACTTTTACAAATTTAATATCCCCCACCCCCCAAAAATTTTATTATTCATTAAATTATTTAAATGACGAGTTTATTGATAGCAATTATATTACTCCATACCTTACGGTCATAGGTCATAATTAAAAATTTTAATTAGTTTATTTAACAATAAATAATTTCTTATATTTTTCATAAGATATATTGATAGATTAGGTACTTTTAGGAAAAATGACATTGAAAAAAAAAAAAAGAACTTTTGGGAAAAATGGTATTGAGAAAGAGAAATTTTGGGAAATAAAAAAATGTGAAAAACAAATTGGGAATAGCGTCTCCCTACCAAGTGACATATAGTTCGGTGCGCGCGTGTTGGTCTTTATGATGATATTTTATATATGTGTCTTAAAAGGGTTAATATACAGTGAAACAAGTCCGATGAATTTTCGGTAATAACGCCGCGCATGAAAACGAAGCGTCAACATTCTCAACTGTCTGGATTTCAGGGGCGCAAAACCGAAAAGGAAAATTTTAGACAGTTATTTTAGGAATTCGTAAAATATTTCGCTGCAAAATGCCTTCGGATATTACACACGATATAATCCGTCTACGCCTCTCGTTCATACTAGCCAGCTGAATCGCACAAAAAAAAAAAAAAAACAATTAAAAAAATAAAAACTAAAAAAACAAATGTTTTAAACACTTAAAGCTATGCTTTTTTTCCGTTTCTTAAATAATCCTCTTTTGTTAAAAATTGTAATACTTATTAAAATAAATAACAAAGTATAAAACATAATATTATTAAATTATTATAATCAATAGTTGTATTAATAATGATGTAATTATTCAATCATAATAATAATTAATTCAGTAAATAAATGGTGTTTTAATCAACGCATTAAAAATAAAAGACCAAAATTAATTAAACGTCAAATTAACGTGAATCGCATAAAGACTTTATATAATTATAATATTAATATATTATAATTAGTTATTTCACTTTCGGTATTAAAGTGTTTTTAAAAATTATCACCAATCTTGGAGTGTTTTCGATTTCAAGTCTTTTTCTAGCTTTAGGAATATATTATTATATGTATTAAAATTATATCTATTTTTCAATATGAATATTTTAGATTTTGTTTGTTTTGTACTTTAAACTAGTTTTTATTGAATATAAAGTATATTTTCTCTAATTTTCTAATTTAAATATTAAGTATTTTACATTTTATAGTAAATATAAATATTTATGGCAAATAATACGATTTTGTTTGGTTAGGTTAATAAATATATATAAAGTTGTAAGTAATTTAAATTTATTGACCCAGATTTCTAAATTTTTTATCTGGCTACCCTAGACTATTTTTATTGCGATATTAGAAATCCAAAATAATGTTATCTTATTCGTTTCGTTTGAATTATAAACTAAAAAAGCCGGACATACTTCGCACGACGGGTGGAATTCTCTTGACGGATGTATTGAATTTTAAATAAACGATAAATCATTTCTTCAATAAAACAATTCTGAACGAGGAAAGTTAATTAATAAAAATTTTTTTTTACATTTCCAAAATTTTCTTGCGCCAAAATCTTTCTTATATATTATTTTCTATCTATGTTTAAATTTTCATTTAGTTCGGATCAAAAAATTATGGTTTTCAAGTCGTTTTTGTCAAATTTTGGGTAGTTTTTTCAAAAAAAAAAAAAATTGAAAAATTGAGAAATTCAAAAATTGATCTCTCTAAAGTACCATTTAGAGGCAAATCCGGTTTCAAAAAAAGTTGCTGATCGAAACTTTTGGACAAGTATTTCCATACGAAAAGTTGTACACAGAAAAAAAAATAAACATCATTGTAAAAACACTAACTTCTTCACTTCGTTCAGAATTTAAAAAAAAACTAACGTTTTCCAAAACACTCTTTGGGGTCGATTAAACAATAGTTATTCGACGCGATTAGTTGATAAGTTTCACGTTAATGTGCCACAATGAAACCCGTCTTAAACGGAACCTTAATTAGACGAAATCAGTGAGGAAATTTACTTTGGTTTTTTCTTCCAAACTATCTCGTCAGTTGTTTTAGGGAAACGTCCGTAAAACGGAATTTTTCGAATGAAATCAATTAAAACAGGTTTCACTACGTACAACTGGTACGACAGTGCGGTATCGATGATATTTTTATTGATTTATTGGACAGGTAAACACACGTGTACCACCGGTCAATATAAACGTATATTTGATTTCTAAAACGTTTTATAGCCCATAATAATATTATATACGTCCTTTAAATAATAATAATACGATATGGTCGTAAAATCGGGAGATAAAAATATTATATTATACATTATTCATATAGCGTAGTAAAAAAATAAATAAATAAACGAACGGATATATTTTGATATAGTAATATTTTATTTTCCCGGAATATACACCTACGTGTTATGCAAATCTTTTTTTTTTTTTTTTCTATAGAGTACACCGTTAGCGCGCGTTAGAGGACTCTTTAGATCATAATAATATGGCGAATAAGGACAAGAGCTCGGGACAAATAATTATCATAAAAATTAATTAATTTTCATTTTATAATTAGTATTTGTCCACGGTCGCTATGATATTTATTTCGTTTTTAATCCGTTTATTTTTTATTTATTATTATTTTATGTTTCGATGTCGGTTGGTTCGCCCCACTCTTTATTCTACTAAAAATTCCGTGAAATAACATCGACAACGAGATATTTGTAAAATGTTGTTAACACTCCCAGTGATTAATGATCGAAACGTGTGAGATAACTTTACGGACGATATTATTATTATAAATGGAGTGCGGATTTCAAAGACGTTTGCTTTTTTTTTTTTCTATCGCTCTAAAACAAAGCTATGTCAGCTATAAAAATCCGATTCATACCACTTAGAATAAAATTCACGACATTTTATTTTGCTTTTATTTGCTTTTTTTGTATTTTGAAGCTTTTTGGGGTATTTTGGGCACTTTTTTTTCGACTTATACGTTACATTTTTTTCAAAACGTGTTCTAAATAAACATATTTGAAAGATTAATTTAGTTTAAAGAGATTTTTTTTTTGAAAACTTGAAAATCAATTTAATTTCCCAATGCAACACTCCGATGATATAGGTTAATCCATTTTGTATCTATTTTTTAATAAATTTTGATAAATTAGGTATCTTAAAAAGAATAAATTTAATTTACAGACAAATTGTGGAAGAAAAAGAACAGCATATACTATTTATTATAATTTAATAAACTAATAAATAATTATTATAATACGTTTTTTGTAATTAATATGTACATTTTCGTATCAAAAACTCCATTTTTAAAGCTTTTTTGGAAGATTTTTTGACCTTTATTCCTTTATTTTATGTGCTTTTTTTTAAAATTTTTTATTGGCTTTGAAATCCGTATTCTAATTATAAGTGTACAGTAAACACGTGACACTACGATTGAACCGTCTTAAATAATTATTACGAGACCGAGATAAGGGAATGGCCCGATTACAGTTTGGTGATCTAAATTACCCGACTCTGCCCCCAATGTATAATAATTTAGGCTAGGGACATATTAAAGTTCTGAAAAAAATCATGAAATATGCAGGCATTTAACGCTCTAAGAGTATACCATATTTTTAAAATTTATTTACAAAATATAATTATATTATATGCTTTAAAAATATGCAAAAATTTTAAAGAAAACTTTTAAAAAAACATTGATTTTACTATAAAAATCCCAATTATTCATTCCTCTTCTATTAATTAGGCATTTCTTCTTTTTTTTGCTTTGTTTTTTTTTTTTTTTTTGTTCTTAGCTTTAAATAAATCAATTAACAAAATAAATATAAAAATATAAAATTCATTTTTATCGGATTTTCGTATATAAATACTAGATCAAAAGTGTCGACTAGCTCTTTTTTGAATCAAAATTCGGCTGTAGATAGTGTTTTAGAATGGTAATTTATCAAAAATTCTCAATAGTTTTTACAAAATTTTGGGGGAAAATACCAAAATTAAATATTAAAAAACAGCTGTCAACTTTTAATTCAAAATTTATGGAAATTTAAACGTGGACAGACAATATAATATCGAAAACATTTTGGCGACAGAAAGATCCGAACTTTTAAAATTATGTTTTACGAACGGAGTTTAATTTGGGCTGGATTTCAAATTACATTTTTCTAAAATATCCGGTCCGGTGTCCATTTCTATTTTTCTAAATAGTTGTGATCCGGTCCGATCTCATTTTTATAGGACGGTTAATAATAACCCATCACAGTGACGCGCATAGGTTTTTCACACGAATGCGGGGTGGTGGGGGGGAGGGAGATTATAAATCTAATTGTCCACGAGACGAGACCGTTGGGCTAAATCCTATAGGGCTGCTGCTGTAACACGTTTGAGCTTAAAACACTGTTGTCTTACAACACTATTGAGCACAGAGGAGCACATACGTTTCTAACGGGTGGGGGGGGGAAGGCAACAGAAATTGGGAAATTCACTTTTTCCTCGCTTACTGGCCAGCGTGACGAGCCTTGGATTATTGAATTTCAAAAGAACGGACGGGGAATGAAGACAAACGACGGCAATGAAACAAAAAAAAAAAAAAAAAAAAGGCTTTTAACACCAATGTGACTCATTAAGCGTCGCGGTTTTGTAACTTTTTTTGAAAAATTGCTCTTTCCCGCGAAAAGGTCGCTGACCCTTATTGATCTCCATAGTGATATAAAGTATTCGTGTAAAAAGCGCGTTTTTCCGCTACTTGAACAGCTGATTTTTCGATGGCTTCGAATACAACGGAACTTATTTTTTCGCCCACGAACGTACAGAAATGAAACCGGTAAAAATAGCTTTTTTACTGTTCCAATCGTCATGTCATTGCGGAGGAAGATTTTTGAAAAATATATATATATATACTTTCCAGCTGGACGCGTAAAACGAATCGAGCATGACGAAAATGTTCAAAATAATATTTACAAACCGTGTACTTACAGCGGATACTTATATCTTTTAAACGCGCGCAAAAAAACGTTCATTTGACCAGATCATTAAAACTTAGGTTTTTAGTCTCTTTGAACGCTTTATTACGAACAGTTATCATTTATTTTTCATTTTTTCTTTTATGCATTTGTACCTAATATGTTTTATTCAAACGTAGTCTCGAGACTCTAACGACACGTACCAACACGTGCGTTATATAAATCAAAAGGACTATAACCAAATTCGGATTTTGACTTATAACATTCGAATACCCGTGTTAAAATAATCATTTTTTTTCTCAAAAAAGGATTTGGATCTCGAAAATCTTATATATTTTAATGTTAACTGAATAAAACATGGTCAAGAAACCTTTATGTGTACATATCATTTAATACTATATTTAACTTAAATTGTTTAGGTTAGGTTAAGAAGTCACGTTAATTAATTTTTATAATTCAAATTTTTCACTTAGAATGTAGAAATTTTTAAAATTTATCTGTCAAAATATTGATCATAAATTATTATGCTTAAACATGTATGTATTTATATCACTAAATAATTCAATAAATTTAATGTGAAAAATTTGAATTCTAAAAATTAATTAACGTGACCTAACCCAACTTAATCAAATGAAGGATAAGGACATCGAAAATCTTGTATTTAATCTTCAGTAAGTAAAATATGGTCAAGAAATCTTTATGTGTACACATAAATTAATACTATATTTTATTTAAATTGGTTAGGTGACGTTAATTAATTTTTAGAATTAAAATTTTTCCTCATAGAATGCAGAAATATATTGAATTATTTCATGGCATGAAAATGTATTTGTTTACCTATAGTAAATTCATGGTCAATATTTTGACAAATAAATTTTAAAAATCTGTTTTAAGTTCAGATTTAGACTGATAAAAAGTAAGCTAAAAATACTGTAAGAAATTGACTGAAGGTGGACAAATTTATTTTTGGTAACCGTTTGACATAAAGTTATTTTGGTAATCTGTTTGCACGATAAGTTCATCTGGTGTTGTAGTTCTGTATGAGATTATTTCAAATTTAAAAGCAATTATAAATCCTTAGATTCGAAAACGATTGCGATCATGCCATTAAAGCTTGTCTTTTAAAGAACGCAAAACCTTATGATAAATCGAATTAAGATAATTATGGGGTAATTATACTTTGTGATAAAGCATACAATTACAAACTAATTAACAAAAAAAAAATAATTTTGACATGTATACCTAACCAATGTTGGTTGACACTTGCGTTAAACCCATTAATCGTAATGATTTATTTTACTTTAGACTCTGTAGAAAGCGTTATTTATTTTATTTTTTTATGTGTACACGTTTTAGTGTGCTAAAATATTGGTAAAACAATTTTTTTTTTTTGTAACAGTAATAAACTTTATCGCTTTTAAGTAAAATTGTCTTATATATACTATTATACTGTAGCACCGCCCGAAATCTTGTTCACGAAGAAATGATTAATCGTTTCTTTAAAATTTGACACACCCACTAAGGCTCCCAAACGAGGAGCGAAAAATACCCATGGTACAAGGCTTCTTCTCGGACTTAACACTGTTTTGAAACTGAATATTGTAATTCAAATTAAAAAAGCATTTCATTAACAGTGAAATAAGTTATTTTAGAGAAAAAGTTTACTGGTTAATTGTACACATTCAATTACTTCTGAATTCGAAAAAGTCATAATAGGTCTTTTATATGGTTATAAAAAATGTGTATAAAATAATAGTAGTAAAAATAAGTAATTTTTGTGTTCTAAGTACTCGTTTTTAAAAAAACAATGATACACGTTTGTTTCAAATTTTTTGGCTCGTTAAAGACTGTTAATCCAAAAATTAGTACATTTTTATTTTCGTTATTATTTTGGAACATATTCAATTGGACCGTTTCTTGGGGTGAAAAAACCAAAAAAAGGTTACTCGCGTATAGGTCAAATTAGGAGACATTTTCATTGCGAACAGCTGAGTCGATTTCGAATTACGCAAGAACTTTAAATTCCACAATCGCTGTAAAATCAATCGCTGCTCTGACGAACAATAAAATGGATTTTCTTTTTATGTTGTTGAATATATATACTTATTATAAAAAACCGAAAATTATTTTTTTCTTTCTTTCAGAATGGTTTTTATTGAAAACACATGATTAATCGTTTGTTTTAAAGTGCATAATATAAGTCTCCTTATTTCACTCTCGGATTGGCTTTCCTCGAGCCAGTTCATTTTTCTTTACCTGATAAAATTTGACAAGCAAAAAAAAAAATGAAAATAAATAAATAAAGATGTTTATCTGTTTTAACCCATCCGCCCTACGTATACATAATTTGTTTTTTCGCATATTATATTCGTTGCACATTTTCGTTATTTATTTATATTCACGTTATTTATCTCACTTATTATTATTATTATTATTATTATTATTGATTTTAGCTCTGAGCGGTCACCGAACGGTCTGATCTGAACGTAATTTAACGCATACATTAATGCATTGGTTCTCAACCTTTTATACACACCCTAATAATTTAAATCCATAAAAATGGCGACACACTTAGTGCAATTATTGTATTTTTGAAAAAATAACAATTATAATCTACGTAAATTATTACACCTATTATATTATGTGTTGACATTTTATCAAAAAAAGAACTAGATTTACTTAGCACCTTGGGTATTCTTCGATCTTTGGATGGGGCACTTTTGGTGGGTGCATTGCAATTTAAAGAAATGATAAATTATTTCTTCGATAAAACGATTCTGTGTAAAACTTCAGTTTATTATTCGATACAATTTTACTTAAAAGTTATAAAGTTTGTTTTTGCATCAAAAATTATTTATTTTTTACCCATTCAGTTTTATTATTTTACTAATAACTGAAAAGTGAGAAAAGAAAAAACAATGATGAGAAAAAAGTGTCATTACTATGTATATCTGGTATCTATCTTAAAATTTCATAACATTTGAATAAAAAAAAGAGTTTTTAAGGCATTTTTGTTAAGTTTTATGTACTTTTCCCCAAATTTTGAAAAATATTGAGAATTTCGAAAAATTACATCTCAAAAATACCATCTACAGGTAAACATTGGTTATAAAAGATTCTGTTCATAATTTTGGACAAGTATTTCTATACAAAATGTGTTTGCAGAAATGAAAATAAATATAAACATCATTGTAAAAACGCTAGCTACTTTGCTCTCTATCCAGAATTCAAAATTCAAAATTTACATAGTTAAAGATTTTATATTTTCATAAAAAAATACAGTGAGATATTTGTGACATGGTGTTATGTGAACATTTCTTTATATAGCATAAGGTTTATATAGTTTAAACTCCAAAATATAAATAAACAATTTTTTTGATGACACACCTGACAGTAATACGCGACACACCAGTTGAGAAACAGTTTGTTCCGTTAAAAATGAGTTTTGTTGAACGCTAACCGAGTGTTTGGCGTAAACATTATATAGGTGCCTATCATTTGTTGGAACGACACATTTTTAAGTTGTAAAATTCCAAAAATGTTAAATTCATAATTTTTAGAACGGAAAAATCTGGAACGGCATTACTAAAAAATTTCTTTGCACATTCATCCATGCACGCATATTCTTTTTCAGTTTCTGCGAGTATTTTGGCACTCGTCGCTTCGCTCCTAGCCGCCTTCACTTCGCTCCACTCAATCCATATATTATATCCCTTGACTTGCTGTACACAATGTGACAACAATAAGATAATTTGTTAGAATTTTCATTTTTTCCATTCAGTTTTTGAAATACATTGAAATAGTTAAAAAATGCAATGAAATGTGCACTTAAAATGCAAAAAATGCAATATAAAATGCCAAAAATTATAGTATAAATGCACTTAAAACGGGTTTTAATTTAATTTTTATATTTATATTAATATTATATACATTACTACATTAGTAGATTAAATTTTACATGCATAAAAATATGTTTATTTCATAAAAAAAATAAATAAATAAATAAAATTGTTGATTGAATTTGAATTTTGTATAATACTATTCACCTGAAACATTATTAAATTTGACGTATACACTACCTGTGTAAGACAAAATAAGGTTTTCGAAAGATGTTATTTGACAGAATTTAATTAAAAATAATGGAAAATGAACCAAAAAAAAATGAAAATATGACTTGAAAATGCAAAAAAATTACATAAATAAAGCCGGACATACTTTGCACGACAGGTGGTATTCTCTTGACGAGCGTATTAAATTTTAAAGAAACGATAAATCATTTCTTCAGTAAAACGATTCTGAACGAAGGAAGTTAATAATATAAGAAGAAAACAAATGTTCGAGAAATGTCCAAAATTTTTTTTCACATTTTCAAAATTTTCTTGCATCAAAATCTTTCTTATATATTATTTTCTATCTTTGTTTAAATTTTCATAAAATTCTGATCAAAAAATTATGGTTTTCGAGTCGTTTTTGTCAAATTTTGGGTAGTTTTTTCCAAAAGAAAACATTGAAGAATTGAGAAATTAAAAAAATGACCTCTTAAAAGTACAATCAAGAGGCGAATCGGGTTTCAAAAAGTTACTGATCGA